>JAWRVZ010000067.1:2822500-2962500 GCA_037043235.1 Rhodeus uyekii
AAGTTTGTGCGGCTCATGGTAAAGTTTGTTGTTGAGGCTTCACATAGACAGCGGCACCATAATTTCCTGTGATTACAGTGGAGTCATCCATGTCACACTCACCAACCCCCAAATGTCAACTGCAAAAAATCAAACCATGGCTGGTCGTTTTACACATCGATCAAACATCGATCAATATTTTACACAGCGATTTTTTCACTGGTGGTTCTCTTTATCATAACAGTTAAATATATTATCATCAAAATGGATCATAATCTTGATGCAGTAGTTTCAATGAGCTCTTTGTCTTAAACTGATTACACACACACACACACATATTAGGGACTGTTAACAATCAGAGAATAATTTTGTGCGTGCTGTTAGCCACTCAACACTAATCAGAGCAGTCATTCTGTGGCGTTACTGAGCGCTGGATGTGAATGCAGATGTTGTTAAGAGACAAATCATCCCCTGGAGTCATTTCATCCATTACATTTCATATTCAATCGAATTCAGCAGTCGTAATATCGTTTTTACTCGGCATACTGCACTTTTATTATTAGGCTAATTATATCCACTGATATCAAGTATCAACATCTGCAGTAATTCTATAGAAAGGCTGGGCGTCTTTCGCCCAGATTTTTGTGCCTGAAAGTCAGAGCCAGTCCGCAGATATTGGGTGATGGAGTCTATAATGCAGGGATGTGATCAGCTAAAGACAAAAAAAGAAGGAAAACCTGATCCCTCCACCCCCCACACATTCATATTACAATTAAATTACAATACAAACGTTGTATGGCTGTCATCATTTCATTGCGTAAAAACGATAAACCAATGAGGTTTTATTTTGGCGGAAAACCTTAAAACTTCTTTTTGATAACAATAAATGTGTAAATGATTGTTTGAGACAAATTTGAGAAGATGGTTGCGTTCCCAAAAGCAAAAGATAAGCGACTCAAACACACATACTGTAACAGTCACGTCATACTCCTCCTGTGTGTCCCTCCCGTGTTCCCGTAGCCACCCATGTAATCAATGCCAGCTGTTCATTATTATCCTGCCTATTTATACCGTCATGTTTCCCATTGTCTTTGTCTATCGTTGACGTTGCTGTGTGTGAGTTTAAGCGTGTGGATGTCCTCTCTGTGTTCCCGAGTTTTGCACCACCGTTTGCCTTTTTGTTTCTACGATTAGAGTATTTTCAGTTTATCTCCAAGTCATCTCCGTGTTTCTCTGCATCGCACGCCTCCCTGCCCGTAACACATACGAAACTTGCAGAGTTGCATTTACTGCAAATCAAAACGGAAACAGAGTAACTGTTCTACTCTGAAACATGCAGCGCATCAGACTTTTTTTATACAAGTACATCAGATTCTTAGTTTATCTCTGTAACCATTTACAAGTAAAAACGTCAAATCTGCTCATATTTAAAAACTACATTTAACTTTTGTTTTGCTGGAAAGCCAATTTCTGCCATGGGGGGAAAAAATGCTTTGACCCTCAAAATTATAACATAAAAAGTTATGACTTTTTAAATCTCATATAGCGATAATTGTGATCATTTCAGGTTTATTAAAAATCATATAATTATGACTTAGAATGTAGTCAGTTTTACTTTTTATCTAATTATTATACAATTAGTATCTCATAATTGTGATTTACAATCACAGATTTGTTTTTTCTTCTTCAGGGCCAAAAAGAGTACTTTATACTTGGCCAGTAAATAACCACTTAGCAACAACTAGAATACCTTAGCAACAATAACACCCTGGCAACCATCTACAATAACCTAGAATGTTGCAACACTTACATTTCTGAGTTTCAGACATGTTTTCAGCTAAATAGAGAAATCAGCATGAAAAGCAGCTTTAAAAGGTTTCCTTCAGGGAGCTGTGTTAATTATCTGAGTTGGAAGAATTATCTTGGAAGGATACCACTGATTTTAAGCGTGGGTGGCTGACATTTACTTTTAACATTTAACATTAAAGCCGAACAATTACACAATAATCAAGTTTTTATGTTTTAAGTTATACTTGTTTGTTACAGGCGAACACCTGAATCCATCATACACTCACCTAAAGGATTATTAGGAACACCTGTTCAATTTCTCATTAATGCAATTATCTAACCAACCAATCACATGGCAGTTGCTTCAATGCATTTAGGGGTTGGTCCTGGTCAAGACAATCCTGAACTCCAAACTGAACGTCAGAATGGGAACGAAAGGTGATTTAAGCAGTTTTGAGCGTGGCATGGTTGTTGGTGCCAGACGGGCCGGACTGAGGATTTCACAATCTGCTCACTTACTGGGATTTTTACGCACAACCATTTCTAGGGTTTACAAAGGATGGTGTGAAAAGGGAGAAACATCCAGTACGTGGCAGTCCTGTGGGAGAAAATGCTTTGTTGATGCTACAGGTCAGAGGTCATGGGCCAACTTATTCAAGCTGATAGAAGAGCAACTTTGACTGAAATAACCACTCGTTACAACCGAGTTTTGCAGCAAAGCATTTGTGAAGCCACAACACGCACAACCTTGAGGCGGATGGGCTACAACAGCAGAAGACCCCACCGGGTACCACTCATCTCCTCTACAAATAGGAAAAAGATGCTACAATTTGCACAAGCTCACCAAAATTGGACAGTTGAAGACTGGAAAAATGTTGCCTGGTCTGATGAGTCTCGATTTCTGTTGAGACATTCAGATGGTAGAGTCAGAATTTGGCATAAACAGAATGAGAACATGGATCCATCATGCCTTGTTACCACTGTGCAGGCTGGTGGTGGTGGTGTAATGGTGTGGGGGAATGTTTTCTTGGCACACTTTAGGCCCCTTAGTGCCAATTAGGCATCATTTAAATGCCACGGCCTGCCTGAGCATTGTTTCTGACCATGTCCATCCCTTTATGAGCACCATGTACCCATCCTCTGATGCTGCTTCCAGCAGGATAATGCACCATGTCACAAAGCTTGAATCATTTCAAATTGGTTTCATGAACATAACAATGAGTTCACTGCAATAAAATGGCCCCACAGTCACCAGATCTCAACCCAATAGAGAATCTTTGGGATGTGGTGGAACGGGAGCTTCGTGTCCTGGATGTGCATCCCACAAATCTCCATCAACTGCAAGATGCTCCTATCAATATGGGGCAACATTTCTAAAGAATGCTTTCAGCAGCTTGTTGAATCAATGCCATATAGAATTAAGGCAGTTCTGAAGGCAAAAGATGGTCAAACAGTATTAGTGTGTGTTCCTAATAATCCTTTAGGGGAGTGTATATGGTGCAACAAATCACATCCTAAAGGATTCAGGAAATCTAGGACTGCTGCTTTGAAGGTGGACTGATAAATTACCTGTGTGTGACGTACAGTATCGGTTTCATGCTTTATGATATTGAAATGACAAATGCTATTGATGTTATAGTTGTTGCAGGACTGTTTTATGAGGAAATGCATTATAAAAGTGAAGGTATAATCATGGTATTATTGTTTTTGCTTTATCTTCAAACTCATTTCGGTATAACGGCGTGAGTGATGCGGTTAATAGGGTGTGATACACATCTCAACATGTGGTCTAACGCTATATATAATGGACTACAGTGCAATAAAAGCAATGTATTTTCTGTCCTGCTTTCTAGTACAAACATCAAGATATTTAATTGATAGTTAAAATAGCATAAGATATTAAGTCTTGTTTAAAAAAAAAAGTATTATATTTAAGTGGCCTCAAGACTTCTGCCAATTAATTAAGAAATAATATTTCTACTAATGTACACATTTTATTCAAAGGGAAAACAAGATTACTTACCAAATTGGCAGATTTTTTTTAAATAAAGCATATTCACCTTTAATTTTAAGACATAAAGGACTATTATGCAAAATTCACTTTTACGTGGTGCTTGAACACAATTGTGTGTGGCAGTGTGTTACACAACCACCCTATAATGATAAAAATCCCCACATTCCTTTTTTTAAATCCCCATAAATCAGAAGGAGTGTCTCAGAACAAGCCATTCATAGATTCTGGGTGAAGTGACTTTGCAGTGGGATGGTTTTATTTGTGAAGGAAATACTCCCCTTTAACCCTAAATTAATTTATGTATACACAGAAATTTTTTGGTCAATACAACAATACAAAACGCAGGGTTTGAAAAAAAAAAACTGTTAGTCAAGGATGGATCAGTCTAAATTTTAAGCTTTAACTCACACTTATTTTACTGTTTTATTCAGCTCTTACAGTGATTTTCCGCAGCGAAAAGTGACAGGTCATCTATTCTTTGATTTACAATAAACTCAAGAAAAACTCAATAAAAGCAAGAGGACCGCATGCAGCATATATTCTCTGGCTCTGTGGGCATCAGTGTCCGACTCCGGCTCGAACATACAAGGCTGGCACCTCTACTGACAGTTTCTGACATTTTCGGTGCGTGAGATCGTCCTGTTTTGTTGTTGCCGATATGCTAGAGCATGAGCTCTTGAAGCCCCGGCCTCTTCTTAAATGGGGCCCACAGCTCATTTTCAGTTAAAGGGACACATTTTTGCTCGCTGCCAACAAGTGGAAAACTTAACAAGCTTTAAAACAAAATTTGTAGGGTATTTTGGAGCCAAAGCTTCACATACACCCTCTGGCGACATCAGAGACTTTTTTTACATCTTGTAAAAAGGGGTATAATAGCATGTTTTAACATGTCATATCATTTTGCTTAAGTAAATGTATCTTGATTTAGGAAAGTTTAGATATTTTTACTGGAAAACAAGAAATATTAAGTAAAGTCACCCACACACTCACACACTCGTGCCAATTTCAGGAGCAATTCTCCCCTTCCGACAAGCCTAGGTAAAGTCCTGATTATCTTGTTGGTTCAACAAATTATCATATCAGATTTTCCTATGGTGTGATGCATGTTAAGAGTGATTGAATCTGAACACTGAGGTCGTACCAATCTCAAGTCATAAAGATCCAACATGTTGAATATTTACAATCAGAAATCCTGTTTTTTCCAGGGAGGAAGCAAAAGGACAAACACGCACACACTGTAGATTGTCACATGAAATGAAATTATACCTAATCAGAGAGAACTGATGGAAGACGGAAGCATATCATGACTTTTCGTTTTATTAATTTCTGTGAATTCTGCAAAAAGTGGATCAACCACCATTAATCGCCATCAGTTTGCAAGTACCATCAGTTTGCATTTGTTCCCTTCTTTTGCATAATCTTTTCGATATTTTCAAGGAAAATATCAAATAAGAAGATCTGACCCAAATGCCATGACTGCAATGCACTTCCTGAAATGCAATGTTAATCGTTTTGCCAAAATATAACATTACCTTTATACGCAGATATTTTATTACCTTTATATGTTACAGATTATTGGAGTAAATTTCATGATTAACTCAATGTGCTCCTCGCCATTTCTTTGCAACGGTTTGTGACATTTACTACTCATTTCTGAGCGAAAATTGCTTCTACCAAAACTGCATCCCAATCCGGAGGCTGCATTGGAAAGCCGAATGCTTCACAGCAGATGGACAAAGACTGTCCCAATTTGAAGGCTCCTTCGAAAGCTTCCTTCATTTCCTGGGAAATGAAGGATACAACAGTTGGATCCTCCTCAGCCAAGCCTATCCCAAGATTCATTTTGTGCCATTTTTGACAGAAAACGAGAGATTACACTTAAATATAAGCAGGGCTTAACAACCGCACAACGTGCCAAATAAGAGTGATTTCTCCAGCGGCGTGTAACGCACTCACTCCTACTGGACGGCTACAATTTTTTAATACAGTATAAGACCACAAATGCAAAAACGAATAAATAAATGACTAAAGCTAAGGCTTGTTTGTCAGTGCAATTACTTTTGAATAATCCCAAGGCCACATAAACAAAGAGGAAAGCCTTGACTGAAACTTGAACGTCTTTTGTCGCCAAAAACAAAAAAACACAAGAAAAGCACTTTGGAAAGAAAAGCAATGCTATGCTGCTTCATTGCAAAGGAATTAGTGCTGCGGGTCACAGACTGTGCGATGGGTCGCCTACCCTTGACTGAGACAAGAGGAACGTCTGTGGCCGGTCATCAGCGTTACAACTGATGAATCCATTTCAATTACCTCCTCGTCACACATCACATCACACTCCGGTCTGATCTGTGCACCTCAGTATTGACTTTACTCGACAGACTGCCAGCCCCGTTCAAAAGCAGACGAGTATTCTTCTCAGCCAGTATCCAACTATACCAGATCACACGATCTTCACTATCTGCACCCATACGGTGCATTCGAAATTACATATCGTCTTGAGTAGGTACTACATTTGAATATAAACTTACTTTGTGACCATTAAAAAAAAGTATGTTAGGATAGTTTTCCTGTAGATCAACCAGTAGAGCATTGGCGCTTGCAACACCAAGGTCATGGGTTCGATTCCCAGGGAAAGCAAGAACTGATTAGAATGTCAATGTGTTTCTTGAATGCAATGCAAGTCGCTTTGGATGCAAGCACCACTCTCTACTGTTTGAGACACAGGAAAGCCCAAAAAATTACTGCTCTCTAATTTGGTAGCAGTCAAATTAGCAAAAACAGGTCTTTTGGCTCTGGTTCTGCAGGGCTCAGATTCACTGTGGAATTAATTCAGAAGTGTCCATGTCATTCATTTCACTAGGTTTTGAGGGACTGCCAATGTGTTTAATGGGCAAATTTAATGGTTCTCTACCCATACACCAATGTGTAAATCATGGTGGATCTGGTGATCTTCAGGATGTAGACAGATCAAGCTCCTAGATCAGTAGTCCAACCATGCGATCACCATTAAAATAAACCCACAACCTCCAACAACCATTCCCTAACAAGGACAGGACTTGGTTTGGTTTCATTAAAGCGTGAACGTTGCAATCTGAACCCTGGTGCCACCAAACAAACAGACCGAGATGCCTGAAACGTTGGGTCTCGACCGGCATCCGAACAAACACTGGTGCGGTTCGACTGAAATATGAGTGCAACACGGACCAAAGACATGTAAACAAACCAAAAATAAGATGTGATGTCACAAGACGTGACCATAAAAAAGGGCAGAACCCTCAAGTGTACCGAGTTCTTCTCATCATAGTCGTGATGTTTCCCATCAAAGCTCATCAGACCCGCGTCTCCTCACAGCAGATCTTCATTTATGTTTGACGGAGGGATTCCTGCCGCTGTTTTTACTCCTTTACACATTTTATAAGCCCTTCACAAGTTCTCAGCTTCTCAAAATACCATCATATGTAGCTGTACACACAAACAACGAGCACAGCATTGTCTTGGACATTCAGTAAGTCCTGTCACAAAATGCGTTTTTACTTATTTTCTATCTTTAGGTTCTGTGTTCGAATGACAGTGTGAATGCCAGGACAATCATTGTCTTTTTTAATCTAGTCCAGAAGAACCGAACTAGTGTGAACACACCCTAACACATACAAACACACGCAGCGTTTTGATACGTGATGGTTATGTGGACGCTCGCTCTCATCTTCTGCATTTGGCTGGGCGCTCCCACGCTGAGCTCTTGGACCGACGCCTTAGGCCTGACTCAACAATCCCACTGTCTCCTGAAGGACAGGCCTCGCACAGGTGGCGCTGTCAGCATGGCGTTGTCACCACAAACCGCACCATGCCTGCTCTGACATCTGCTGCTTTGTCCACGGGTAAGCTCTTGTCCACACTGACTAAACTGTGACAAATGAAGCGCTCATTTGACCTTGTGCTAAGAGGCCTTCCTGAGTGATGGAGCTCTGAAAGCTCCTTCAGGTCAAGACAGCACTCTAATAAACTAACAAACCACATTTCCATTACGGCCTCGGGCAAACTTCAAATGAAAAGAATGCCTGTTAATGTGTTTTAATGACCCATTTGGCGAGTAAACAAAGGCAATGTGTATATTGCAAAGAGCTGGGAACGACAACCAGGTTTATTTGCTAGAATAAATCCTGTTTATGGCATTACCCGTCTTTTGTTCTTCTTTGGAACACAAAGATATGTTGAACATCCTCTCCTTTAAGTCTGTGCATCAAAGACAACATAAAAGGAATCCATATGAATCAAGTATGGTAATCAAATGTGAAACTCTGCGTGCGTTTTGATTAATGTTTATGTGTGAAAAGCAGAAATTATATCTATTCATCATAAAAAGTGATTTTATCTCTTCAGAAGACTTGTGGGCTTTCAATAGATCAGAAGACATAGCATATCTTCATTTGTGTTCAGAAGATGAATATAAGTGTCATGGGTTTAGAAAGAAACAAGGACTTATAATTGGAAAAACTTTCCTAGGCAAAACAATTTTATGCTGTAAACTTTCAGTATATTCAATTTATTAGCTAAATAGGACAAAAAAATATAGAAGTTAACATTTTTCATTTGTTTAAAGCTGCCAAATATGTTGACACCACTGAAAGCGAAGGATTTCTACTTTCTAAAATATAAAAGAACCTGCATATTTTCATGTACATACACCATTTATACTGTGTGAGAAAAGTATTAAGCGTACGAAACAAATATTTTTAAATTTTTAAATAAATAATATTTTATATTGAAAACATTATTTTGCATATTATTTTATCACAATTATCATTATATAAAATTACCGTAATACCTTGAGATACGAGCATACCTTGAGATGCGAGCAAGCCCTCGAGTAAATTTTTGCTTTGAGATATGAGTCACGATTTGAGATATGAGCAGCTTACATACGTCGACACTCGAGCACCTGGAGTGGCTCACACGCTTCACTCGTTCAGTTCACGTGTTTGTCACTTCTGTACGCATCCCCCGCATTGTGTTTGTGTTATCTACGTTATCCCTCCCTCATTCTCCTCTTCCTCCTCCTCCGCACATGCCGCCATTAACCACTACTGTATCGTCTGTCTCGAATGCAAAATCTCATAATTAAAATGATAAATTCTATACTATAATTTTGTGTCTGTATGTCACTATAGCAATAAAAAACATGTTTATAATAAATAAAAAAAATAAAAAAATTCTGTTGTTTCTTATGGGAAAAAATGATTTGAGACACAAGCATTTTGAGTTAGCAGCTCGTCCTGGAACGGATTATGCTCGTATCTCAAGGTATTACTGTAATGATTTTCCCTGTTAGACTATGTTGAAACAACACCGTTTTCAACTGAACATGGAAAACTTTTTATGCGCTTTGACCGTTCATTTAAACAACAACAGGGTCCTAAAAACATAAGCTTTTGAAAGTTTCAAAGTGCAAGGTTTTGAAAACAACGTTTTTAATGTCTCCATTTAAACAACATAAAAGTTTTTTTGTAAAAACGGTGGCATTACGCATCTAATTACGGTCATGCATGCCTTCATGCCTTTTTAGTTATTTTTGCAGATCTGTATAAACAGGGATCGCTTGTCGTCTGTTTTTAGTAAATCATTGTCATGTAAACACACCCTTAGTTTTGCCTAGTTTGTTTCCATGGTTTCTGATTAGTTCTTACCCGTTCCCTGTTTATTTGATTATCATCCTCTGTATTTAAGCTCTTCGCTCCCTCAGTCCATTGTTTGTCATTAACTCCAGGCACACATAAACTAAACTCAGTGCTTTTTCACTGCTTATCATGCTTAAACAGTCAAATACACACAAAATCTAAAGGGTCAGTCACACAGCGAAAACGCATGAATCACGCACGAATTACGCACAGATTTTCGTTTCTGCGCGGAGCGCGTGTCGTATGCGTAATTCGTCGGTGGAACGAACGTGGACCATCAGTGATTGTAAGTGGATGTGCGTCGAAGGCGGTTTGTGCGTGATTTTGAGTTTTGAACGGTTCAAAAATTTTCCGACGCGCGGCTTGTGACAATGCGCGGGACACGCGTCGGCCATCAGTGCTTATGCGTCGGAACTGGTTCGAAACAGTGCACGTCCACTGACGCCCCACCTTCATATCACGTATTAACCGCACACGTATCACGTTCATTCCACTGACAATGTGGATTCTGAAAGTGCTTGTTCGTGGAACGTTCACGAAGCGTGAGTGTTTGGACGCGCTCCGTCAGTGATTCATGCGTCGGGCGTGCGTCGAATGTTCGTGGAATACTTTGGTCAATTTCTCGACGCACAAGCACGCACAAACCCAATCTGTGCGTGATTTGTGAGTGATTCGTGCGTGATCGGCTGTGTGACTGGCCCTTTAGTGAATATTCAAATAAACACAGTCAGTTCTGTTTTACGTGAACATAAAAAGTTGAGAAAGAAAACACGTGTGTAACAGAATAATGGATCCGTGCATCAGGTCTTAAAGTGACAGCAGCCTAATATTCCTGATGCCAATTTATGAGATAATATAAAAAATATTTGGAAAACCACAAACAACGATGGCTGGTGAGCAAAAAAAGCTCACGTCAAGCCCTAAATGTAAACATAAAACATTTTAAGCAATTAACCAGGGTAAAAAAAAAATGTGTATAGCATTTTGATATTAGCGCATCTCAACTCAAATCCCTTGCCATTAGTTGTCCACTAAATATCTGTCCTCTTTCTTAATCAGGCTGGACATAATTAAATCCTTGACCACGAGCACCAATTCAATTCATCAGCCAACAGAGACCAGGGACAGCCTTGAAGGGAGTCGGGCCGCTCTTATCAACACATTCAATTGGTGGCTAGAGAGGCAATCACAAAGGCAAGCTCTCTGGCAGATAGACCTACCTTGATTTGACGAGCGGCTTCCTGATTGGATGTCTTCATTAGCTGGCCTTGTGTAGGAGAACACAAGCGATCGAGTGCCGGCTGACTCACCAGCTACAACCAGCATCTTCAAACCGTGTGATAACCTTCAGCTCACATCCTCCCAAACGCCTCTACACTAGCAAGACAGTGTGTAGCAGGAATGGTCACTATCCTTTCATAGTAGCAGCGTTTCAGGCTAAATCCATTGCTTTTCATGTCATGAGTTCAGTGAAAGACGACAAGGCAGTAAAAGACAGGAAGCTCTTTCTCCATCCTGTCAGCAGGAGTCTTCATTTACTTCAGAGTATGATTTGAAATATGCAAAGCCATGCTGAAAAATTCAACGGTTAGTTTTTGAACGTCTCGACAGCTAGCAGCATTTCAACAGGAAAACCTTTAATAGTTTGCAATAGAAATATGATCATAGAACTTTTTATAAGTAGTATTTCACAAGAAAAACTGGTAGTCGACAGAATTATAGCTGAAAGAGGAGAAAATATGTTAAATATACAATAATTTCCTGACTTTTAATTTGTCAAGCGGTGTCCAGTTATTGATTCTAGGTCTGCAACTATGATTATTATGATAAATGGATTAATCTGTAAATCACTTGTTAGAATAATCTGAGATTACATGCATACATACATCTCAATGTACTAAACAAAAACTGAATTATATCCATGTAAGTTATGTGCACTTGTGTTAAAACAAAAGACTAAATCTTGACTATAAGCGGCAGAATGAACATGTATTTACTTACACTTCAGTTTCAGTCTCTTTAAATGTTACTGCTCTAATAAAAAAGAAAGTTTTCATGCAAACCTTAAACGGCACACACATACGTCAAAGCACCTGACAAGACTTTATTCTTTAGTTTGACATTAGGACAACCCACAGCAGCTCAATCACGTTTCCTCCTCTATATTTCAGAGGCATTTCATCAATAGAAACCTGTTATTCGGTACTAAAGTCATGTGACTGCCGGCTGTTTTCTGTGCATACATGGGAAAAAAAGCGATAAAATTCATTGTCGATTATTTCATTATCAATTAATATTAATTTCATTGTTTTTCATTTTTATGTAACATAACTACCAATAAAATGAAGGAAATCTTACTGGAAATTAAAGGTCAAGTCGACCACATACTCAATTTTGTCGTTTAAGGTTAGATGTGTATTAGGCATGTATTCAAACAGAAGAATATAGTCTTGTCAGGTGCTTTGACGTATGTGTGTGTCGTTTAAGGTCACGCAACGATTCCACTCAGGAAATATATTGTAAAACGCACAGCACATAGCAGAAATACATATGCAAGCAGTATATTCTGAACACAACCAAGGACAGAGGTTCCTTTCCAATCAAATACTACAAGGTCACATGCATGTTTATGAGCTTTTGCTGCTTTACTATGACCTCCAAAAGCAAGCATTACGTCACTACACTTTGAATCGCAGAACACAAAGCTTTATGGCAAGCCGTACACGTGATACGAGTGTTTTGTATTCTGTGCCATGCCATCTTAGCTCTCTGGGCATTTCTCCATTAAACAAAATGCAGCTCATTACCAGTGTAATGCTTTACACAAGCATCATTTCCAAGCCTTTTCTATCACTGCCAATGACATCAGTTGGGCCCTCAATCCTTCGCACCTCATAAAATCAGTCTGCGCGCCCTCAGGCTGCTTGTCTCCAATCTCCAGCTCTAGTTTGTGACGTGAATTTGAATCTATGGA
This sequence comes from Rhodeus uyekii, assembly GCA_037043235.1. NCBI lineage: Eukaryota > Metazoa > Chordata > Actinopteri > Cypriniformes > Acheilognathidae > Rhodeus > Rhodeus uyekii. Next base: position 2,834,931 of record JAWRVZ010000067.1, read on the forward strand.
AAATGATGAAGGAATCTTCTTTGGGGAACTGCGAGTTCACAGAGGCCGTCAAGGCATCTGAATACAGTGATGCTTTGAGATACGAGCATAATCCGTTCCAGGACTGAGCTTGTAACTCGAATTGCTCGTATCTGAAATCATTTTTCCCATAAGAAATAACAGGGGAAAAATGAATCCGTTCCAGCTATCTAAAAAACTCCCTTATTTGTGCTAATAACAATGGAAAAAACTTGTTTTTAATTGCTATAGAGACACACACACACAATTATAGTATATAAGGATTCCTGTGATGTAAAGTGTGGTTTTAATTATGAGTTCTTTCCTTCGAGACAGACGATACAGTAGCGGCTAATGATGACATGTGCGGAGGAGGAGGAGGAGGAGGAGGAGGGAGGGATAACGTAGATAACGCAAACACAATACAGAAGTGTAGTGTTTCTTCCCGTGTTGTGTATTGGATAGACTCAGAAGCTCATATTTATTATTATTGAACACTCATAACTCGTGCTGCTCCCAGCTTAATACTGGTGAATCACTCTTCGCCCCCGGTAACCCCCGCTGTAAAACCAAGCTGCCTCTAGTGGAGATCATATGCAATTACCCCATAAATGAGGCGCTTGAGCTCCGAGTGCTGAACACCTTTAGCGTCGCCGTCTGTAAACTACTCGTATCTCAAATATTAACTTGTATCTCAAAGCAAAAAACTGTTCGAATGCTTGCTCGTATCTCGGAACACTCATATGTCAGGACGCTCGTATCTCAAGCTATCGTAATAAGGAGTTATAATAGGGAACATTGAAAGTGAGTCAGTAATGTTTGCAAAATACTAATAAAGCTAGTCATATAAATGAATAAGCTGGATGTAATTAATGCTCATCTGCCCGTCTTACCGTCTTTGGTGTTGTCAGGAAACAAAATTATAAACGATGAATTCAGATGAATGTTATTTATGTCTTTTAAGCATCAGGGATTGTCCAGATGCTTTCTTCTCAACATGCCCTGTGTGACCGGCTATATTTGCCTTTGCACTTCCACTAATGTTCCCCACTTTCATGTGTAACCTTTGTGCTCCTGTCAGGGTGCCAGTGGGCAGACCTCAAATCCTTCCCACAGAACCACTGGGAAATGATCTGGCCAACCGGTGGCCGCTGGAATCTTTACTGTTAAAAGAACGTGACGAATGAGGACGAACATGAAACGCTGGACTGAGATCCGATCCATTAGCCAGCAAGGTTTGTGGGACCTACAAACATTAACGTCTGCAGGAGCTCTTTCATAATACAACAAAATACCTCCTCTACCTCTCTGACCTTCCCTTTACTGCAGGCTCAAGCTCAAATAGCCCAGGGAACATGTTCCTCACCCTAAATAAAAAACATTTTAATAAATGATTCAAGGAATAGTTGAATATTTCCTGATTATTTACTCAGACCATCCTATGTATCTGACTGACTTTCTTCAGCCAAAAAGAAAAGAAGGTTTTTGAGGAATTGATCTTCAACCAGAGGGAACTGGATTAAATATTTTGAGTGTCCCGATCTCAATCTGACTTCTGATCAACATCATAATCATGGACTGTATGGCTGTTGGCCAGAGGAGAACTGGTTCTCCGACTGAGTCTGGTATCTTTAAGTAAATATCTTTCTCCAGCTAAAGAGAAGTCAATTTTTGACTGTCCAAAATTAATCACTTTCACTTTGGGAAAGTCACAATAGGCGGCAAAACCCACCCCATTGTTTTACAAGCGTGGAGAAGGTGCTGTATATTATTATGCGTGTCAGTTTATTGTTTAAATTGGCCCGTTCATGTGTGTATCCTGGATGCTTGACAATGGGACGGTTCTTGCCAACTACGTAACAAATGACCTTCCCAACAGGCAAACGTCACAAGAGGTCGTGAACTTAGTAGTCTCATTGACGAGCATTGCAGACCTGGACTAACGTGAACAATTGTTGTTAAAAAGTATATTTTAAATCAGAAAATGACTGATCACTAGAGAAAACCCTTATTTGTTGGACTACAGTGATCCCCGTTCACTTGCACTAGAGAGAGGAAAATCCAGTAATGATATCTGGAAAATAAATAGTTTGATTCAGTACAGTAAGCCCGTTAAATGTTTATATTTTAGACCTGACGTGTGTCACTCATCTGTGAACTCATCATAATATTCATAAATAAATAGAGAAAAGTTTCTGCGGCTACATTGATGCGCATATGGTGTGCGAGTGGCAGGGGTTAGTTGTCACAATGAGCGGGGAGGAGCGTCCGAGAACGTGACAGAGCTTGTCATAAAACAAGAATCAACATTGGCTTGATGGCAAGAAGTGAGGGATTGGAAATGTAGTAAAAGCAACACAGAGAGGGCGTTTTTATTACTCAACAGGAGAGAAAGGCATTTTATTGAACAGATTAATTGCGATATGTAACAAAAAAATCTAGCAGAGTTCAATGCAAAGCATTATCTATTACGAATGGCTATTTCATTATTTATTGTTGTAGCTCTGTGGCTTTACCGCCTGTGCTTAAGATGGTTGTCAGTAGAGTTGGGAATCACCAGAGGCTCCACAACACGAGAGTATCACAATACTTAAGCCATGACAATATATTATTATGATGTACTGCGATAACCTATTGCGATTACCTTTTTTCAACGGCAAATGTCTCCAAAAGGAAAAATTTGTCTAAGTGTATTTTTATTTATTAAGATAAAGTGCCCAGTCTGTTCATTTCCCATCTCCTTCTCCTTCGTCCCTTCCTTTATTTTAGACATTTTGAATGACTGAAATTCATATATACACAATCATGAGCTGAAATTCACTCCCCTTGGCATCCGTTATAAAGGTTTAAACGGTAAAGTAATGTGGTACAATAAAAGACACATTTCTTACAAGCCACCAACAGCTAAAAAAGAAAAAGCTATCCAACCCTTTCTGTCGATCCTTTTACATTTGGCATGAGCAGACGTTTACGTGTAGCCAGCAAAACTGAACACAACCGAGTCCTGCTGTGCACATATCACAGCTAGTACAGAAAAGCGTGTCAGGTTTTGTCAGGTCTTGGTCGTCTTTGAAAAACCGCTGACAGCCTGCAGTAATGGATTTACTTCACTTTAGATGTTCCCAGCTCGACTTACGAGCTTCTAAAACAATTTGGAATAAATGTACTGTGAGTTGAAGCTGTGATATGTAACAAAAGAACAAAACAACAAACCCCATGCTGTTTAAGACATTTCAATGAGCTTTCCTGTAGCTCAAACAGTACAGAGTGGCGCTTGCAACGCCAAAGTCATGGGTTCAATTCCCAGGGAAAGCAAGAACTGATTAGAATGTCAATGTGTTTCTTGAATGCAATGCAAGTCAATTTGGATAAAAGCGTCTGATAAATGTAGAAATATAAATTTAAAGAAATTTAGCAATTTAGCTATTTTTTAGCAATAGAAAAATAGCAATTTAAAGAAACACATGCGATATATCTGGAAACCATGTCTGAACAATAAAAGCTTACAAAAAAAGAGACTGTCAATACCAAGGATATAAGGTTTTATGACATAATAGATATAGCCTATAGCAGTGGTCCCCAACCCCCGTCATTGTTGAGACACCTCCTCGCCACGGGCACAGCGCCACAGTCGCTCACGGACCGTGAGCGACTGTGGCGCTGTGCCCGTGGCGAGGAGGTGTCTCAACAATCTCGCGCAAACCCATCAATAATCTCCAAAAAGGTTGGGGACCACTGGCCTATAGGATTAAAAAAAAGTTTCATTTTTGCAAATAAATAGATTAGGATCCACAAATAAAATGTACAGATTCACAAAACTAAAATGTACAAATAAACAGAATCAGATCCACAAGTATACCGTAGGAGTTCCACAAAACAGATTAACATGATTGGCTGGAGCAAGAACAAGCTACGATGGAGTCCATCTATCCGTGGATTTGAGTGCGCACCTCCACACCAGACATGTTTCAAAATCCACAAATGCACGCAGTGATTCACAAACCAGGCAGAATTGTGTTTGTAACAAAAACATTTCCAAACATTAATTAAAACACTAATAACACCCAAATTGAAGAGAGAGAGAAAAAACTATACTTATAAAATTAGTCCCCAAGCCAACTGCATTAGTTTATTGAAGCAAACATAATCCATAATGAGCACCATGAAAACTGACAATGTGAAGCAAACACAGAACCTTTTAGTCTTATCAAATGTTGAGAGTTTGTTTTCTCGTCCGTTTCCCGTACTCTCTGCCAAACAACCATTGTACAAAACATCATTTCAGAAATAGCTATTCGTGACTGTTTCCCAAATACCTTAGTAACTTTGTTGCACACGTTGCTTAAACCGTGTTGGTTTAACAATACAGGACTGTCATTAATGAAGTCATGCCGGTGGTGGAGATACAGCTTCTGGTAATTAATTGGTTCAAGAAAATCTAGTCCGCTTATTTCACTATTTTTGTTGCTACTACCATTTCACTATTAGTTTTGCTCAAATTAATTTACTAATGTTTGATTAAATGTGGGTTCCACATGATACTAACGCACATGCACACCCTTCAAAAACGGTGCTTTCATTCTCTTAAACGGCTTGTCATCGTTGTCCCCATTTCTGTTCACCAGTTCTAGTCATTCATTCGTTTTCATGGTTTCGAATTATTCTCACCTGTTTCCTGTTCTATTTATATGTACAGAGATACGAGCGTCCCGACATCCGAGTATTCCGAGATACGAGCAAGCCTTCGAGCAATTTTTTCTTCGATATATGAGTAAAGTTTTGAGATACGAGCAGTTTAGAGACACAGATGCTAGGTGTTCGAGCACTCAGAGCAGCTCACGCGCCTCACTTCACATGTTCATTGACTTCCCTAAGCATCTCCCGCGAGTCTTCCTGTGGTGTGTGTTATATACATTTATGGGGTAATTGCATATGATCTCCACTAGAGGCAGCTTGGTTTTACAGCGGGGGTTACCGGGGGCGACGAGTGATTCACGAGTATTAAGCTGGGAGCAGCACGAGTTATGAGTGTTCAATAATAATAAATATGAGGTTTGATTCCCAGAGAAAGCAAGAACTGATTAGAATGTCAATGGGTTTCTTGAATGCAAAGCAAATTGCTTTGGATAAAAGCGTCTGATAAATGCAGACATGTGAAATGCGAATATATATTTGCAATAAAAGATATAGATTGTACTGAATGTCAGCTGGATTATTTTGCTCAAGATACTCACTTATTAAGTCCATGTCATAAAAACAAGAAACTACCGTATGCTTCGAGAGCCGTCATTCCAACTACACAACTTTGTAATGCTGTTTGTTAAAGTTCGTTGGAACTATGGTTTCTGGAAATAAAGGCTCGTTGAACTATAACCAAGAAATTTGCAACCATAGTTGGCTGGCAATGCTTTAGGTAAACGTACATATTTATGCACAATTAACGCTTTCCTAATGTCAATTAACTTTCCCCATTATCAATGGAATTTTCTGGTAATCCGCTATTACACTTCGTCTGACAGAATACAGAATCTCTTCATCAAAACAATGAAAAACGCAACAGAAAAGAGTGAAAAAAGCATTGGTTATGCACATTGTAGTCTTTGAAAAAAAAAGCAATTTCCACATATTTTTTGTTAACTTGCTTTCCTGTAGTTCAAACAGTAGAGAGTGGCGCTTGCAACGCCAAAGTCATGGGTTTGATTCCCAGGGAAAGCAAGAACTGATTAGAACGTCAATGTGTTTCTTGAATGCAATGCAAGTCGCTTTAGATAAAAGCATCTGATAAATGTATGAATAATGTAAAATGTTGCTTTTTTAATAAACTTAACCACATTCAAGTGGGAAAAAAAGATTGCATGAAGCTAGAATATAAAAAAATAGTTTGTTTGTTTAAAAGCAGAGGCTCTGTTCTTTATATATTCTTCTTTATATGTTCTTTGACATATTGTACGTTCCTATTTTCATACAACCAAATATTCAGGTTGCCATGAAATGTTTGTGAAAGTATAATAAAATGCTGGCGGGGAAAGAGTTAAGCCTACGGATGACACCAGTATCCTATTCTGGTATCCACATCACAACATGCTGGTGACTAGCAATGCAACTCAGAAGATTTCTCTGTAATGGTTGCGTAACGGAGGAAGCAACACAAGCCTCCAGTCATCCCTGCTTCAGTTACTGACAGCCGCGTTCAGACGCACATACAGAAGCCGCTGGCCAAGAATAAGTGCATGATGCTGTTTGCTGCCCACCCTCACCACCAAAATACTCCAGATTTCCTCTCGCTCATGACGTTCCAAACCTTATTCTGATCAGACACATGATTCATGATTCTCCTTGTGTTCCACTGAAGAAATACAGATTTGGAGAAATGTGAGTAAATGAAGTAAACAAGGGAATTGGGCTCATTGAACATCAGATCTACAATAAAATGACATCATTAAAGGCTTTAAAGTTGCTCTACATTGTAAGATATCCTTTCTTTGATAATGCGACGTACATCACAGTGAAATGGATTATCGAAAATGGGAAATTTATTCAATGTATCATTGTTAATTGGAGTGAGTAATGTCTGAATGTGAGCTTCCAGTCGATTGTAAGAAAGAGGCGAAGTTAAATGATTGGAGAAATCCTACATACATCACCCAAGAAAAACTCAACCTTTTCACAGGTAAATCCAACATTTCAAATGAAAGTTACAACATCAAAAAAAAAAACATGCATGGATGAAAAGATCAAAATAAGATCAATAATATGCATTTAGAAAATTGATTGGGTGATTTTTAGCTCATGCCAACTTTAAGCAAAAAATCATATATTAAGCTCCTCCCCTTTCAAACTGCATGAACAGACAAACAACAAACAATCTTTTTCAAACTAAAGTAAAATCCTGGAGGTACTTTATGCCCTTGATAAGGGAAGATTCATCTGTTCAAGTCATTGCAATCCATTATCAAGAGGACCTTGAGTTTCAGCTGAAAATGTCCAATTAAAGCAAAGACTGTGTTTGGTTTAACCTGTGAAAGCTCCTGAGATTTAGCTAGTCACGGCCCAATTTATCACCTAATAAAGATGTCACTATATCTGTTTCATTACTGAGGTATAAAAATTGCTGCAGTTACTATTAAACATATCTGGCACTTAACACAAATGTCACTATTAGTCTTTAATTAAATAATTAAGAGAATCACAGTAAAGTCAAATTAAGTGAGAAAAAGACTCCTCACACTTATATTTTTCATTTCTGCATTTATCAGATGCTTTTATCCAAAGCGACTTGCATTGCATTCAAGAAACACATTGACATTCTAATCAGTTCTTGCTTTCCCTGGGAATCGAACCCATGACCTTGATGTTGCAAGCGCCACTCTCTACTGTTTGAGATGCAGGAAAGCTACACTTCATACTTCTTATATCTTTCATTATTTTGAACTGAAGAAATCAACTCTCAGTTTTAATCAATGATTCTTTCTAACGAAACTGTTGAATTGTTTCGCAAAATACACTGAACGATTCGTGTTCACAATTGGACTGATCCGACTGCATCTATTCTCGAGTCAATAACTCGGCCATGACGGCTAAAATACTGCTGTTTTTCTCTTCAAATGCAGCATCTAGTCAACAAATTCATTACTTTATAATAACATGACATCAAGTACAGTATAGCAAACTCAAAAGTGTCAAAACAAACTCCACAGGCCATCAGTGTTAGTTTTTGTCGCGCCTCTAGAGGCCGCTCTCATACTGTATAATGTATAATGACAGCCGTCCTTTCTCAGCAACCCAGTATGGACTTTTGCCGATATCTGATTGTTCCAGCAATGGGATATCGGTGCCGATTAATCGGTTGGCATCTATTTGTATTAACATCTTTTACAGGTTTTCCAAAATGCATAAATGTAAATGCGTAATACTCTGAGTGTGCATTTGAATACTGAATTTGTTAGGTTTATGAAAACAAAATCATATCAGATAGGATGTCAATTTAACTAGAGCTGCGGCTAATGATTTTTTTTATTATGTGATTGTTTTTGCGTTTTTTTGTCGATTAATCTGTCGCTTGTTTTACCCGATTCGTCAACTAATCTAGCAATTATTTCCAATTAATCTAGTGTTTTACTTTTTACATTTTAAACTTTTATTAACTCATTTTCTAACACAATGGTTTAACTTAATTAAAATAAAGTCCCAGAATTCAAACACAAACACCATTTTTGAGCATCACGCACCATTTAATGCTGCATAAATTCTGCCTAACACCGTGCAAAAAATAGCAAACAAAGTCCAACCTAAATACAGGGCAAAAACTGAAAGGCAACATGCAGTTTAAAGGGGCAAGTCCTCTCATATCCTTGACAATCATGTTTATAACGCCATCGGTAAGAGCAGCGGTCGTGTTATTGTAGCTGTAGTGGCTTTATCGCATTATCATTGAGCGCATGCGCACTAGCCGAGAGCTTTAAGACTCCAGAACTCACTGAAACACTTACAGCTTGCCGTTTTAAGGTTTTATAGGGTGAACAAAACACCATTTTATTCGTTGTTTCTTAAAGTATTTCCACACTGATGATCGTGGCTTTATGTGACAGATTCATGCCAGGAGCAGAAGCCGCCATTATTACAAATGAACGTAAATAATGCGACGCGTCGACGTAATCGATAATGTCGACGCAACCCTACAGCTCTAGATTTAACTGGAATTTGAAAGCAAAGCTCAGGAGAATCACCTTCATTTTATTCCATCCGTCATTTTTCCAGCATCCCTCAACAATCGATCTATAATTAACTAATGTGATTAATCAATCAAGAATGTGCAGAATCAAGGACCTCTAAGACAAACGTTCACTCTTTGCACGCGTACAGAGGGGGAATCAACATTCAACAAAAAGTTAGAGTCACACTTGTTTCCAAGAGCCAGGAAAATGTCCTTGATGGCAGTAAATTTTGAAGACATCAGGGAAGCCATGACCTGAAATCCTGCTTTCAGCGCCGTAACCTCTCGAGAGACCTTTAATTGATCAAACAGATTTTAACTAACAGTCTCAGCCGTTGCCAGGTAAATCAATCATCCATAATGTTTACAGATGGCTTTCCCTCTTATTAAAACACACACCCATCATAAAACGCTAATTGTTTTATAATCATACGTTCTCCTCAGGGAAATAATTTGGGGTTTAGCTTACTCTGTTTACTGTACGCAAAAGGATCTCGATTTATTAAGCGCCGATATTAACGATGATGCCGTTTAGCATGCAGCTTTCTTGAATGCTAAACACATCTGCGGTGTCAGTCAGCAGATGGGCTGCAAAAGCACAAAGCCACATGACGGGAAGACGGCAGCCGCTATTGCACTTAAGACGTGCAGATTGAACCCATTCCATCCAATTACAGAGTTACATTCAGTCCTTCCATTTAAGATGCAGATTTATGCGCATATGCATCTGCTACTATATTGGTGCCACAGTTAGTGGGTCTTGAAAATAGTTAGATCACATCATTACAAGCACTGAGATGTTGCTTCTAATAGTTTCCCATAATGAAGATATTATAGTCAGCACATTTACCTAATATAACACACACACTTTTCATTCTGTGCTGAGCTAATGAGATTTTCTTTTATGATAGTTTACTTTTTGCTAGTGAAATGGCTGGGAAAATGGAGATCTTTCACGTAGATTTAAGTGCGTTGAAATGCGCAGCTTTATTCAGGGTGGGACATATTGAATAGCTCCTCCCCTTTTTTTAAACAGCCAATAGCATTTCCTTTATATCACAGCTGTTGAGTTTGATAAAGCCGCATTTTCCTCCAAATTGCTTTAAAATACAGCATTCAGTGCAGGATTCAAATGGGTCCGATATGTTTTCTGTTCTGCGGCGGGTCACACTCGATTCGCTCTGTTTTTTCGTGTCTCTGAACCAGAGCTGCGATCCATGTGATCCAGACATTCATCCCGATGGAAAGCATGTTCACTCTGTCTGAATCGCTCCCTATATAGTGACTATTAGCCGTTCGCCATGTAGAAAACAGAACGAGTTACTGATTTCAGGCAGTTTCAGTGTTTAGTTAAAATGTAGGAGGTGGAGCTTCAGATTCTAGAGAGCTTTTGATTGGACAGAAAATCTGGCGGGAATATTATATCTTTTAAATGTGAATTTTGTCATTTTTTCGGATCATACTACTTTAGGTAAGGCAAACATATTCATACTAAAAGCCAAAAACTAATAAAAATTCAATTTTGGTTTCATAGGGACTTCAGATTTACGTATATATCCGTCTGAAACAGGTTTAGACATATCAAAAGCCTTTTTGTATTGCCAAAAACTTAATTTTATCAACTTTTCGGAGTGCACTAGCATAAATATGACCTCGGTTTTAACACAACTCTCAGTTTTACTTCATTTGTTCTTTCAGGTATTCATAATATCCAATTGATTTATTGATTTTCTATCCGTGGATCCCAATAAACCAGTGCAATGCAGTCCAAATACAGCCAATCCTTAATTTAAATGATAAAATAAGAGATCATGTCAATCTGAATCAATGAGCAAACTGGGATAAATGATCCTGGTCTGAAAGATATGGATTACGTGTGAATGAATGCAATGCACAGTTTATCAAAGCAAAAATCGTGTTTTCCAATTAAAAAGCATTTACACGATACCAAAACCTACAGTAAATGAACAACAACAACTCCCAGACCAAGAGTGATGGGAATATGGGAAGTTCCACAGCACCACCAAGCGGATCTCACTGAGGATTAATGCCACGGAAATATCCGGGAAGAAAGAGGGAAAAGTTGCAAACTATAAAACTGGTGTAAATTAAATGCAACTACATTAACGTGCCATTTGGGTTGCAAATGAGCTAGAATAAAAAATGATTGCATTGAATTTACAAAGGAGAACTAGCCGTTTTCCATATATCCCACAAGATGAATCCAAAGTCTTACCTCTTCCACAGTTAGTGGCATGCATATCCGGTACTCCTTCATCAACATTGTCCTCTCCTGATGATTCCCACGCTAGATCGAGTGCCAGTGATCATCTAAATCAGTGCTGTCATCTGGAGACGCGTGCATGCGCGAGCTGTCATGCAGAAAGCTGGGAAAAGTCAATGCACTTGAGTGGGAAAAGCTCGTGTCTTTGTGTTTGCGGGGCGCGCGCGCGCGATGCTCTGCCGGATCCACTCCTGGAATTCGCCGATGCTCGTGCGCTTTTACGCACCAGAAATCCAAGCGGAAAAGACGAGGGAGTCGCGGGCGTCTCTCAACTTTAGGAAATGAAGCGGATGCGCGCTCTCGTCCTGCATCCCCGTCCCGCCGCACGCGGAGGATAAAGCGAGGATTTGAGGGAATCTCTGCGGGAACACCTGGAGTCGCCGGCGGAGTCGTGCTCTTCTGTTCGAGCGCGAGAGGATGCGCGGATGTCGTTTGCTCCGCTGCGCCGACGCGGGATGGGAAGTTTGCGAGGGGAGAGACGCGCTGTGGCGCAACGCATCGGTGTTTTCATCAGCCTATACCGTGTTTCACCGACAGGTGGCGCTAGTGACTGTGAGATCACAGACCCGCCGCAGAGACAAACACGCGAAAGAGAGCGTGATCATGAGTGAGAACAAAAACACTGGGTTTACATTTGAGGACGAATGAAAATGATGTAAAACACTTTCATTGGGACAAAAACACTGGGTTTACATTTGAGGAAGAATGAAAATAATGTAAAACACTTTCATTGGGACAAAAACACTGGGTTTAAATTTGAGGACAAATAAAAAGAATGTAAGACACTTTCATTGGGACAAAAACACTGGGTTTAAATTTGAGGACAAATTAAAATAATGTAAGACACTTTCATTGAGACAAAAACACTGGGTTTAAATTTGAGGACGAATGAAAATAATGTAAGACGCTTTCATTGAGACAAAAACACTGGGTTTAAATTTGAGGACGAATGAAAATAATGTAAGACGCTTTCATTGAGACAAAAACACTGGGTTTACATTTGAGGACTAATTAAAATAATGTAAGACACTTTCATTGAGACAAAAACACTGGGTTTACATTTGAGGACAAATTAAAATAATGTAAGATGATTTCATTGAGACAAAAACACTGGGTATAAATTTGAGGACGAATGAAAATAATGTAAGACACTTTCATTGAGACAAAAACACTGGGTCTACATTTGAGGACAAATTAAAATAATGTAAGATGATTTCATTGAGACAAAAACACTGGGTTTAAATTTGAGGACGAATGAAAATAATGTAAGACACTTTCATTGAGACAAAAACACTGGGTTTAAATTTGAGGACGAATGAAAATAATGTAAGACACTTTCATTGAGAAAAAAACACTGGGTTTATATTTTAGGACAAATAAAAAGAATGTAAGACACTTTCATTGGGACATAAACACTGGGTTTAAATTTCAGGACGAATGAAAATAACGTAAGACACTTTCATTGGGACAAAAACACTGAGTTTAAATCTGAGGACAAATAAAAATTATGTAAGACTTTTATTGAGACAAAAGCACTGAGTTTACATTTGAGGACGAATAAAAAGAATATAAGACACTTTCACTGGGACAAAAACACTAGGGTTAAATTTGAGGACAAATGAAAAGAATGTAAGACGATTTCATTGGTACAAAAACACTGAGTTTAAATTTGAGGACAAATGAAAATAATGTAAGACACTTTCATTGGGACAAAACATTTGAGGACGAATGAAAAGAATGTAAGACGATTTCATTGGTACAAAAACACTGAGTTTAAATTTGAGGACAAATGAAAATAATGTAAGACACTTTCATTGAGACAAAACATTTGAGGACGAATGAAAAGAATGTAAGATGATTTCATTGGGACAAAAACACTGAGTTTAAATTTGAGGACAAATGAAAATAATGTAAGACACTTTCATTGGGACAAAACATTTGAGGACGAATGAAAAGAATGTAAGATGATTTCATTGGGACAAAAACACTGAGTTTAAATTTGAGGACAAATTAAAATAATGTAAGACACTTTTATTGAGACAAAACATTTGAAGACGAATGAAAAGAATGTAAGATGATTTCATTGGGACAAAAACACTGGGTTTAAATTTGAGGACAAATTAAAATAATGTAAGACACTTTCATAGAGACAAAAACACTGGGTTTAAATTTGAGGACAAATTAAAATAATGTAAGACACTTTCATAGAGACAAAAACACTGAGTTTAAATTTGAGGACAAATGAAAATAATGTAAGACACTTTCATTGAGACAAAAACACTGAGTTTAAATTTGAGGACAAATTAAAATAATGTAAGACACTTTCATAGAGACAAAAACACTGAGTTTAAATTTGAGGACGAATTAAAATAATGTAAGACACTTTCATTGGGACAAAAACACTGAGTTTAAATTTGAGGACAAATGAAAATAATGTAAGACACTTTCATTGGGACAAAAACACTGAGTTTAAATTTGAGGACAAATTAAAATAATGTAAGACACTTTCATAGAGACAAAAACACTGAGTTTATATTTGACGACGAATGAAAATTATGTAAGACACTTTTATTGGGACAAACACTGAGTTTAAATTTGAGGACTAATTAAATTGAGTGCGACTTTGAGTGGGACACTCCTTCAGTCATTTTATTCTGAATGTACCAAGAGATTTAAAAAAATGTTTTATTTTTCCATATAAATTTAAACAAAATTGAATTCACTGATTTATAGATACATAGATCCGTTTGGTTATTCCTTCAATTTTAGTTAGGATGATTTTAGATGAAAGAGAGTTTGTTTGTTTGATGGCGTTTAAGTTTGTGGATGTTTAAGGAAAATCTGAGCTGTCACTTATAACATAAAACATGCAATATACTGTGATAAATATATTAAATACAGTATATTCATATCAATATTCACTTATAAAAGATACAAATATTAAATATAATCTATAAATACCCATTCATTATTTATTTATCTCTCTCTTTATAGACAGACAAATATAAACAGCTAGATGGATGGACAGATAGATAAATGGATGGACAGACAGATGATGGATGGATGTGTGACTCACAGAGAGTGTGAGTGTCCTGCAGTGTGCACATGTATGTGTGTGAGTGTGTGTCTCTGTGTGTGGGTCCTGCATTGTATGTATGTATGTGTGTATCCTGCAGTGTGTGTATGTCTCTAAGTGTGAGTGTGTGTCTCTGTGTGTGGGTCCTGCAATGTGTGTGTGTGTGTGTGTGTGTGAGTCTCTCTGTGTGTGTGGCACCTGCAAATGTGTGTGTGTGTGTTTGTGTGAGAGAGGGTCCTGCAGTGTGTGTGAGAGTCTCTGTATGTGAGTGTGTGCGTGTCTGTGTGAGTGTATGGGTCCTGCATTGTGTGTATGTATATGTGTGATTATCTGTGTCTCTGTGTGTGTGTGTGTGTTTGTGTATGTCTGAGTATTTCTGTGTGTCTCTGAGTGTGTGTGTATATGTCTGAGTATTTCTGAGTGTGTGTGTGAGAGAGAGAGGGTCCTGCAGTGTGAGTGTGTGTTTGTGTGCGTGTGTTTTAGACTGGCAGGAGTGAGTGGTGGCAGGAAGCGGTGCGCAGAAATATTTGACCCATAATGCACTGCGATAGCTGACAAGTGGATCCAAGATGGCGTAGAAAGTAAAGCTAGGTAAGTGCAGACTTCCTCCAACAGCTTCCCAGCGCGCGTCGCTCGCCCTCCTCGACTCCCTCCGCCGTCGATCCCGCCATCGGGACGCGGCGCTCAGCTCGCGTGCGGCGCGCGTCAGATCGCGGCGCTCGTGCGCGCGATTATCGCGATGATGGAAAGGCCTGATCGCAGCTGCGCTCCTCTGACCAGCGGCTAAAGATGTTCGCGTGTAACTGCGATTTTCGCTTCATCCGCGGCGATCGGCGCGCACACGCGGACAGACGCTTCGGCGCGCGGCGTGTGTGAGTGAGATTCAGCGCAGATTGATCCGTAAATGTTGCAGGATAATGTGATTGTGTGTCCGGGGGCGGCTGGGACTCAAGGCCATGAGAGCAGCGATCATCACACTCACTCACTCACTCACTCACTCACACACACTATCATCTTTCTCTGTCGTGTCGATAAGGATCACGCAGTCGCGCGTTATTTATCTGTGATTGTGTTGTAGCGCCACATAAACACACACGCAGTTGTTGTTGTTCTTTCCCTGACGTCACGCCTCGGCTTCGGAAGCGCGTTCTGAACGTTCCGACCTCGCGTTCTGATCGAACGTTCGGAGGGAGCGCGCGTGTGCGACGTGCCGCTGATGTTGTCTGTTTAGGCAGCTCGACAGCGTTTGAGACGCGGCCATACACTCGCGCAAGCTATTATTAACTGACCCGGAATCCAAATATAGAGTGTTTATATATTTTAGCGAGGCTCTGTTGCCTTGTTTGGTGTGATCGTGGATAATTAGAAGTTGGTTTGCTAAGACTGTGTGTTATTGTGTGTGAAATCCGACAATCCCATCGTGGTGTGTGTGAGAGAGAGACTCTGGACAGGGTGTGTGTTTTACTACACGAAAATGGGACGTTATGCAAATTTCAACAACAAAGCAGTTATTTATGTCATGTTACATGATGATAGTGTATTCATATTTTCTTCTTTAAGCAGCCGGTTAAAAACTGTTTATTTGCAGGGTCTAATGGTTTTTGAAGTCATTTACACTACATAAAAAAAAAATATATATATATATATATATATATATGTATATGTATTAATAATTCATGAGCATTTGTTGCATCAAATTTATATATCGTTTATTTTTTATATTGTTTTAATATGTAAATTTTTCATCCTTCAGTTTTATAAAGTTTATTATTTCTCTGGCTACGTTATTTCAGAAATGTTTAATAAAACAAAGTAGCTGTATAGTGTAAAACTGAAGTAGAATATAAAAGCAGAATGATAGTAGACTAGATAGTAAAAGAGACATTGTGTAATTCTGTGTGCATATAGTTTTTTTCACTTATGTATGCATATTTCAGGTGTTTTTAATTTAATTAATTACATGGCGTGGCGATTAATCAAATTAATCATACGTCTTATTTTTACCCCCAAAAGGTTGTTCAAAGTCATTGTGTAAACTAAAGCATCATTATTTTACTAACATTACAAATGACAAAAAGTAGCTTCAAAAAGTTATATTTTCAGGTGAACAATGCCTTTAGTGTTTTTTTTTATGGCAATATGGATTTTGAAATTATACTCAAAGTAAGAAACATAAATTGGCAGTTAGTGGCGGTAAAAATGTCTTCGTGATCAAGTCGTTCGAACGTCGTTCGTTTTTTGTAATATTTTCTTCTACTTTGTATTTTCTTTGGCAACTGAGCAAAACATATAATATTGTGTCTGAAATATCACTATTAATTAATGTTAGCCAGGCCTCGATGAATTATTCCAGGGTCACTCGCCCTGCAGGACTAGTGACCCTAAAAACGTACTCGCCCTTCACATAAAGCACTCGCCCAGCATTTTAACAGACAAAAATAGTTATTAAAGTAAAAAACACATGATATACTGCAAAACCAAATATTTATTGGTTGAATGCAACAAGAACCCAGAAACAATATAATTAATCTGATAGTGAATCTGAAGATCATTTTTATGGACATAAATTTAATAAATGTACTATATACAAACAATGGGATGCAGCCACGGAGGCGATATTTACTGGATTTTATTTTCTATATTATAACACCGATGTCCCGCAAATCAGCCCATTTCAAATGATGGAAAAACAAAATACAATCCGCATGACGCTAAATCCAACGCCGATAACAGTAACATTCACTTCGTCCTGCTCAAAGTCAAACATGCTCAATTTCAAACACAATAAGTAATAATTCTATGACGGCTTTGACAAATGTGATATTACACGGGCAGCTGTGTTTCTCTGTCTGCCTCAAGCCCGGCTGATGCCCCGCCCCCGGGAGTCATTTACTCCACTGTGATTGGCCCCCGGGAGTCTTGTACTCCACTGTGATTGGTTGGCCTGTACAGCTCCAGCTCGCACGAAAAAGGAACCTTTCGCACACACACACAACGCGGTAAAGCGCTATTCATTCAAAACTCGCGGGCCACACCTACATTAAACTTTCATATGGTCCCGCGGGCCACAAAATATCGTTTCGCGGGCCGCATGTTTGAGACCCCTGAGGTAAATACTACATTCGTGATTCGTGGTTCAAACTTTAGAACTGAATCGTATATCTGATCGCTACTAACCCGTCGTCGATTTTCTGCTCTTGTTTGGCAAATTTTACGAGTGTTATGCGGCCTGAAGTTTTTTCTATGTATAACAGTCGAATGATTAGAAAAACTGTATTGGAATCTGAAGAATCTACTCGCCCGATAGGGCGAGTTTTATCAAATGTTTACTTTTTTTTAACTCAAATTTTTATCTACAAGTGGATTTGTAGAGCCCTGTTAGCTTATTGGAGCGTTGTGTAAAGTCACTTTTCTGGACAGAGAAACTGAACTCGGTTGATATTGTTCGTTCTTGTTTAACTATATAATGATCAATCAAGGGCATTTTTGCTGCATAACTTGTGTTTTAGGGTTATTCTGACTTTATTTTAGTGGTTCCACCCATCATATTTGCCATCAATTAAATGAATGATGACCTATGTTGGTCTGGGCCGGTAAATGTTCATTTATGTGTATATATTTATGTGTGTGTATATATACATATACGCACGTGCACACACACATATATATATATATATACACGTATGTGTGTGTATATGTGTATATATGTGTGTGTGTAAATAAAAAAGTAACAAGCAAACTTAAACTTGTTTGCTTAATTTCTGTGAATAGTTTGCTGATACAGGTACAAATTACTTGATTTGTTTATTATTTTTTTCGCAACTCGCGAGTGAAATGCGCTCTACCCTTCCAGTAGTGATGTAAAATGAGGACGTTGTCATGACGCAGGAAATAATAATCAGTATCCCGATGTGAATCCGAGTCGGACAAACAAAGTGCATTTTGAGCTTCTGATTCTCACCTAAATGGTTAAAAACGCACTTAAATGTCAAAATGCGTGAGTTTCGGTTTAAACGCCGTCGGTTGCGTCTGAATGTGAACAATTGGGAATGTGTAATGCATCAGTGCATTCGCTCTTAAAGTGACAGCAGCCTAATATTCCTGCTGCTGTCTGTGTCATTAATGCAAATCTCACACACAGAGAATCACTCGCGGATCTTTTAGTGGGATTGATCTGTATTTCATTTATAGTGAAGACTGAGCTGTTCCTAATCATCTCTAAGAGAGGGAATGGAATATATTACACATGTTGCTCACCAAGAAAGAAAAAGTATTTACGATGCTTTCTCATTTTACTTTTATAAACTTAAAATACATTTTTGTCAAGAAAAGTATTAATTTTGATTGTATCGGCCCACTTTATTATAATGTACATATTGGGGGGAAAAAAACACAAAATATTCAACATATTATGGTATTTTATTTGATTTACTCTAATTTGATAGTGATTTTGGATGCCGATTTATGGGTTGGTGTTTCGATTAGCTGCTTGGACTATATTTTTTTGGAGCCCCCCCCCCAAAAAAAAACACAATGTGGAAAAAGCAGACTCTGCTAACTCAGCCCAGATGGACGTTACAGCTGTGACCTAATTATTACAGAAAAGGAAAAATGACTCCTCGCAGAAACCAGTGCAACCGGTGTGAAAATGTGTGTTGAATAGCAACCATAACTTTAAAAATCTCAACGGACCGCTTAATTTCACATTCCTAGACCAAAAGTGCTGTGACACGGGCTGTCCGGAGTTACTTGATCCTGGTGTTAATGTGATTTTGTACACCTGTCAGAACAGCTGATTCACACATAATGAGCAAAAAAATAATAGTCATGTGAAGTGAAAATGCAGCCTCAGATTTCAGACGGTTGAGAGAGTCCCTGTTTGGACGTAACATCCAAGAAAAATGGCTTCTCCTTGAGTTTGTCTGTGTGATTTGCTATTGGTGGATGGCTTGTGAGTGACAGGTTGCCCCGCCCTCGTGCCGGTCAACGCATCATCAACTTGCTGTAAGAGGAGTGTGAAGTCATTTTGATAAAATCATGGTAGATTTTGGGGGGGGGGAAAGATGTGCATGTATAAATTGCGTGCTATACAGTAAAACCTTGAGATACAAGCATAATCCGTTTCAGGACGAGCTCGTAACTCAAAGCATTTTTTCACATAAGAAATAACAGGAAAAAAGTTTATCCTTTCCGGCCCTCTAAAAAACTCCCTTATTAGTGCTAATAACAATGGAAAAAACATGTTTTTAATTGCTATATAGAGACACACACTTTTTTTTTTACAGTATATAAGGATTCCTGTGATATAAAATAAAATGTGGTTTTAATTATGAGTTCTTTCCTTCGAGACAGACGATACAGTAGCAGCTAATGACGGCATGTTAGGAGGAGGGAGGGATAACGTAGATAACGCAAACACAATACAGAAGTGTAGTGTTTCTTCCTGTGTTGTGTATTGGATAGACTCAGAAGCTCATATTTATTATTATTGAACACTCATAACTCGTGCTGCTTCCAGCTTAATACTCGTGAATCACTCGTCGCCCCCGGTAACCTCCCGCTGTAAAACCAAGCTGCCTCTAGTGGAGATCATATGCAATTACCCCATAAATGTATATAACACACACCACAGGAAGACTCGCAGGAGATGCGTAAGGAAGTCGATGAACACGTGAAGTGAGGGCGTCAGCTCCAAGTGCTCGAACACCTCCGTCTGTAAGCTGCTCGTATCTCAAATCTTTCGTATCTCAAAGCAAAATTAGCTCAAAGGCTTACTCGTATGTCGGGACGCTCGTATCTCAAGGTATTACTGTGTTCCGAAAGCAATGCAAGTTAAGTTTAAGTGTGGCCAGACACAGGTTTTGCTTGGATACTGCTCGACGTTTACCCTCTTTTATCTCCTGTGACAGAAACTCTGTCCCAGAGTCATGGAGGACAGGAGGCCACAGAAGTCATGTGACGAGGCCATTGGATCATTAGCGAGGCAGGAGTATGAGGCGGCAGTGGCCCACAGCACAGAGGCCCTGCTGGCCATGGGGCCCCGGACCCCGACCCCCAGCACAGCCCTCCTCCGAAAGCGTGCCCTGCTCTATCGCATCGCAGCTCGACTCCAGCTGGTGAGAAGCACATCCGTGCCGTTACCCAATGTTTGTGAATTTATCCCAGTGGGCTTGACTTTGTATGGAAATGTATTATTTATTGACCTAAAACATAGTTGTGTTTTTTAGGTAATACTGACATGCTTTGGTTGGGATCCACAGGTGTGGAAAGCACATTGTTGATGTGTTTGGGGAAATATTAAATGCTTTAAGTTGTTTCAAAAGGGAAAGAAATATTACTTTTTAAGATTGAATGCGTCTATGACTCTGTGTAAGCTGAAGATCAGGACTTACCACCAATCACACGTCCATTGCGCATCATTATTACTTATAAACCTGATCACTTTAAAATAAGTTCCTCATATGGCTGGTGATGTTCATTTCCTGCCCCGTATCTGACCTGCAACGTTTCTTAATTAAAAGATATAACTGTAGTTTGAAGATAAGCTTGATTCTGGTGCAAACACTGTTCTCAGTGCGTCAACAAGTGTAAAACCGCTATAAAAACCAGTGTGAACTTTGTGTTTCAGTCGCACTGTGTTAGTGTTTGTTAGTATTAGTGTGTTCGAAAGTCTGCTTGCTCAAATCGGCAGGAAATTTGTCATTACGAGGGTTGCATCAAAGCTGGAACATCTTCAGTGTCTGTTGATTTTATCGGTCAACTTCAAAACATTAAGTACAAATTAATGTGATGCTTTTCTTATTTTCACTAGTGTTAGTTTTGCACCTATTTTTGTTCGTTTTTGAAGGAGTGAAAGTGAAGGATTTTCTCTTTTCCCATTCAACAGAAGGACTACGATCAGGCTGATGAAGACTGCAAGCACAGTAAGATACCATTACAAACAGATGTTCTCTAAAAATCAATCAAAGTATATTGTCAAGTCACCTTTATTTATTGCTCTTTTTACAATAGAGATTGTTTCAACAGTGATCACAGGAAAATAATGCAACAAAGTTTGTTTTGGCTGCACAGCCGCTCTAGAAAGATCAGGACTATCAATACTATTGATATTACGTGTTAAGTGTATATTGAATTGTAGTAGAAGTGTTCAAATGTATTTAAAAAAAGAAAACCATACCAATCCATGAGAGTATGTAGTATCAATTGTGGTACCTGTGAAATTTGACTAAGGCTCTCTCTAGAACCATTCCTCTCGGCAGACGGGTGAGGATTATGGGATGCCTGGTGTGTTGTTCACCTGTGTGTTTGTTCTCGTAGTGTTTGCTGAGGAGCAGGGGAAGGGAGATGGCAGTTTCAGGGCAGGGCTTCAGAATATGCTGCTGGATGGAAGCTTACAGGAAGTGTGCAGCGTTCTCTCTAAAGCGCTCTATGGAGAACCTCTGGTAAACACACACAATTCCTTCTCAAATAATTCATGGATTGCGTTTCAGACTTAATTCATGCTTGTAAAAGATTGTATTGTCTTTTATTTTTGGACATTAGTTAATTGTAATGAATGGGATTTTAAATTGTTCTATAAACTGCACTTTAAAATTCCTAGTTTTTCTCTCAACTTTAGTTGCTCTATATATAAGCTTTACAGTTTTGCTTTGAAATGTACAGTTTTTAATCTTAAATTTCTCTCTAAACTTAGTGCCTTGTAAGCTTTACAGTTTTACAACTGTGCATGCTTTACAATTGCTTTACAATATACACTTTACAGTTGCTTTGTAAACATTACAAATTACAATTTGCTCTCAACCATAGGTGTTATGTGAGTTTTACAGTTTTATAACTGCACAAGATTTACAATTGCACCGTAAAATTCAAAATTTTGCTCTTAACTTTTGTTTTGTAAACATTACAAACTTACATTTTGCACTCAATTTTAGGGGCCCTTTAAGCTTTACATTTTTATGTTTGTATGTTTTACAATTGCATTGTAAACTTTACTTTTGCTCTCACCTTTGTGTTCTTACATGGTTTACAGTTGCACTGTAAATTTCAGTGTTTTCATTGTGAAAAAGCTATGTAAATTTCAAATTTTCACAATGCTCTCAACTTTACAGTTGCTTTGTAAACTTTACAATTACACTAAACTACAATTTTGCTCACAACTTTAGTTGCACTGTAAACTTCAGTGTTTCTCTCAAATCTATAGTTGCACTGTAAGCTTAAATTTTGCTCTCAACTTTACAGTTGCTTTGTAAACATTACAAACTACAATTTGCTCTCAACTTTACAGTTGCTTTGTAAACATTACAAACTACAATTTGCTCTCAACCTTAGGTATTATGTGAGTTTTACAGTTTTATAACTGTACAAGATTTAAAATTGCACTGTAAAATTTTAGATGCCCTTTAAGCTTTACATAAGTTTTATAAGTGCATTGTAAATTTAAATTTTGCTCTCAACTTTGTATTCTGTAAACTTTACAGTTGTATAATTGTACATGGTTTACAATTGCAGTGTAAATTTCAGTGTTTTCATTACGAAAATGCGATGTAAATTTTAAACTTTCACAGTGCTCTCAACTTTACAGTTTCTTTGTAAACTTTAGTTACACTAAGCTTCAGTTTTGCTCGCAACTTAAGGTGCTCTGTAAAGATTTACAGTTGTTTTATAAAATGTATACTTGCTCTGTAAATCTTATCCAGTTCTGCTCTCAAATTTAGAAGCTCTACGCTTGACAAATTTGTTCAAAATTTTACAGTTGTACTGTAAACTTTGCATTTACATTGTAACTTTTTACCTTTAAAATTGCTGAAATTTACTTAAGCGTTTTGCTTGTTCTAGAATGGGATCATGACGAAAGACATGACAAGACTGAAGAGGCTCCTCTCAGAAATAGAGGTTAGTTTGTCTTACTATAATTGTCTTGTAGTTCCTATTCGAAAGGAATTATGTGCAATTAGCATCACTTGCTTTTTCATTTCTCTGTGAAAAGCACACATGGTTGACCCTTGACTTCAGATGACTTTCATGATCTAGTACCTCTGACCATCGCTTTTGTGCACAACTAAGAGACACGTTAGACGATTGAGTGTTTGTGCTCATGAATCACAAGCTTTGTCTCGATTGCAGGCTGTGAGCAGTAAGATGGTGCCGGAGTTGGTTGAAGACACTGAGGAGGGTGAGTTTCGGCAGTTTCACAATACATCCAGGATCCATTTTCATCTCTGGTGTTCTAGCTCTTCTGAGAGCTTGGGGTTTGTACTCACATGCTGTTTTTTTTCCCTCTCCTTCTTTCTTTCTTTGGACAGAGGTTGAGGAAGGCTGGCAGTTTCGTCCTCCTCCTCGTGGGGTCACTAGTAGTGAGGAATACACATTGTGTAAAAGGTACAGTAGTCCTTTAAGCAAATTGTACTGATATTAGTGCGGCTGTCACAAAGAATAACAGAGTAATGCAAAATATTCTAACTTTATTGATATTATATTGATATGCAAGTCATGTTTTTTTGGATTTTCACTAATACATTAATCTAGAAACTTGCAGAGAACCATAAATTTATGAATTTATGCTTACTTGTTCAGGCGGTCATATGATTGGCTGTGGATTGATTGTAATGTGGTGTTTTGTTGGTGTTTTGTCAGGTTTTTAGAGCAGGGTTTGTGTCGATACGGGGCTCAGTGCACCTCGGCTCACTCTCAGGAGGAGCTGACAGAATGGCAGCAGCGCTACGCCTCCCGACTCATCCGCCTCAAACAGCAGCAGGAGGGCAAGCACTTCACCGAGAACTACATGGAGGCGCTCATTGAGAAATGGATCAACTCCCTCACGCCGGAGAGAGTGGTACAGTCCTCTTGACTATATCTCTAGTTCATCAGAGAGGTGTTTGAAAGTAGAAACTGTGAAGTACAGTAATACCTTGAGATACGAGCGTAATCCGTTCCAAGACGAGCTTGTAACTCGAGTTGCTCGTATCTCAAATAATTTTTCCCATAAGAAATTGCGATACAGTAGCTGCTAATGGCGGAATAACGTAGATAACGCAAACACAATACGGAAGTGTAGTGTTTCTTCCCGCGTTGTGTATTGGATAGACTCAGAAGCTCATATTTATTATTATTGAACACTCATAACTCGTGCTGCTCCCAGCTTAATACTGGTGAATCACTCGTTGCCCCCGGTAACCCCTGCTGTAAAACCAAGCTGCCTCTAGTGGAGATCATATGCAATTACCCCATAAATGAGGCGCTTGAGCTGCTCCGAGTGCTCAGCATCGGCATCTCTAAGTTGCTCGTATCTCAAATATTTGCTCATATCTCAAAGCAATAATGCTCGAAGGCTTGCTCTTATGTCAAGATGCTCATATCTCAATGTATTACTGTAGTTTCGGCAACCCAAAATATTGGTCTGAAAGTTCATGTTTGGTTTCGGTCGGTTTTGACTGAAACGGTGACGGTTAATTATCCGGGGTTGACGGTACTGTATTTCATGCACACAATGTCGATAAACTACAACAGCTAAACATTGATTCATTGATTTTTAATGGATGAATCAAGATCTTTTAGTCAGTTTCAGCCTGAACAACTTGAGTAAACATTGTCTACCGTCCAGTAATCTCAATAAGTATGACGGAAGTGTATTATATCTCAGGTAATCAGAGATTTAACCGCAGAAAGACAGCTTGTAAGCAATGTTATGTTATATTATCTTTCATTACGCGGTTACATGCGTTACGTTTACCTCTGGAAAGCCGTTCAATGTCCATAAACTCAGCTACTATAACTATAGAGAGGAGAATTGTGCTAAATATTATTATATCACATTCATTATAGTTTTACTTGGCATGTTATTTAATGAATGTTTGATTAACTCTCTCATGGATTGTTTTTATTACTGGCTCCAATTAAGTTTATATTTCAACAACAAATTGAAATATTAAAAAGTTGCGTCTGTTGATTTGATGATTACTGTTGTTCTGCAGATGAATGACTGTGTGGATGGAGTAACGCTGGAGCACAGCTCCGATCTCTCCATTACCGTCAACAGCAAGATCTCATCCCACTCCTGGACATTCACACTCTTCTGCAAGGTGGGGACAATCCATCTCTCTTTTGTGGGAGAATTAGCATTCATAACTAATAATGTGCAAAATTAAAGTCAATGCAAAGCCATTTTACTCTATTAGAAAATGCTTGTTAATTTAATTATACAGGTCTTAAATTAAATTATATCAATTTAATTTGGGGTCATAAATGGTGTAATAAAAGTCTTAATTATAATTTCAAGAGGTCTTAAATTTGAGGGTGGAAAGCCAGGAATCGCAGGAATGTGGATTAATGCGATATTTAAACTTCAAAAGGTTATTATTTAAATAAATACGAGTGCTGTTATGGTTTAGGTATTAATTTTATTTGTAAAAGTCTTAATCTTTTCATTTACATTTATGCATTTATCAGATGCTTTTATCCAAAGCGACTTGCATTGCATTCAAGAAACATTGATATTCTAATCGGTTCTTGCTTTCTCTGGGAATCGAACCCATGACCTTTGTTGCAAGCGCCACTCTACTGTTTGAGACACAGCTACATTTGATTTTGAAACCCTGATTATGGCAAATTGACTAAATAGTGACGTTGTTGTTGTTGATTTTCCTGCATTTGTGATTCAAACGGATGCTGCATCATGACTTTTAAGCCTAAAAAATGGTTAAAGTTCTTGGATAAAGCATTTGAATCTCTTTTCTGATGCAAACCGGATGTGTTTTGTCACCACAGCCGGTCCGTACGCTGCACCGCATCGCCCTGCTTTACGACGCCAACCGGCCGCATTTCTCCATCACGGCGGTGTCGGCGGGCGACGCGTCCGCACAGGTTCCTCAGGACGTGTGTGAGGGCGGCTGCCAGGAGTGGAGCGCAGCCGGCCCGGTGCAGAACGGCATGGATCACTGCCTGTACACCGTGGTGATCTCCTTCAGCACCGAGATCTTCGGGACCTTCCGGCAGACCGTGGTGTTTGACTTCGGCTCTGAGCCTGTGCTCATGCAGCGCGTGATGGTGGACGCCGCCTCCATCGAAGGTAGAGCTGCAGAAATGTGCTTTCGATCTTGCATGTCTTCCTTTTCTGTTGAACACTAATCAGAAATCTTAGCGAGATCGCATGCGGTAAAAAAAAAGTGTAAAAACTATCCTATGCTAACTAACTGAGCTGAATATATTTCGATATGTTTTTTGGATGATTTAAATCCTTTTCTATGGAAATGAAAGCAGTGAGGTTTGCACTAAATGGAGGCCAGATTTACTAAACGGGGGAATTGGCATGAGAGCACAATTGTAACGATATACATGATCATTCTAGAGTGTTTTGAGTCTCATCTTAGAAATAGACATCTTCCTAAAGATCCCGACTGCGCACATGTCAATATATTGTCAAGTTGGCCCCTAGAACAGCAGTTTACGCATTACCCATAATCCCCCAGACCTGGAGCACCTGATGCAGGCTCGGCAGCAGCTCCTGATGACGGCCAAGCGCTGGGACTCGTCCTGTAAAACCATCGTGGAGTTTGTCCCCAACGAGCACATGGATCTGGAGCGCAGTCTCCTGACCCGCTATCAGATCCCGCTCTCTGCCGACCAGCTCTTCACCCAGTCTGTGCTGGACAAGACCCTCACCAGAGACAATTACCAGCCGCGCCTGCACGACCTGCTCTACATCGAGGAGATCGCCCAGTACAAAGAAGTCAGCAAGTGAGTAGATCCTCGGGGAAGAGCCTCTCTGACTCACATCAACCAGTCATGGTTTGCTCTATGATGTGACATGTATATATGAAGTTGATAATGGCACAATAGTAGACCTGTATGCGTCTTTGTGGTTTGATGTGGATACAAACGCATCCAAAAGTGCCAGTTATTTAATGAATTTATACACAAGATGCCAGAACATTCAAGGTTTAAGATTTGTAATCGGTTAGCTGAGAAAGTTTTTCTTAACAAAAATAAAACGTTAGTTTTTGGTTTGAAGAACGTTATTCTAGTGTTATTTTAACATTCCGCTAATGTTATCATAACGTTCTTTTAAGGTTTGTTATTGGTTAGCCGGGAACGTTTTTCTTAACGAAAATAAAAATGTTATTTTTTAGTTTGAAGAACGTTATTTTAACATCCTCGTAATATTAATTTAATATTATTCTAACATTCCTTTAATGTTATTATAATGTTTCCATAACGTTCTTTTAAGGTTTGTTATTGGTTAGCTGGGAAAGTTTTCTCAACAGAAATAGAACATTAGTTTTTGGTTTGAAGAACGTTATTCTAATGTTACTTTAACATTCCTGTAATGTTATTCTGACATTCCTCTAATGTTATTATATTATATGAAGTTGATAATGGCACAATAATAGACCCACATGCGTCTTTGTGGTTTGACGTGGATACAAACGCATCCAAAAGTGTCAGTTATTTAATGAATATATACATAGGATGCCAGAACATTCAAGATTTAAGGTTTGTTTTTGATTAGCAGGGAAAGTTTTCTTAACTGAAATAGAATGTTAGTTTTTGGTTTGAAGAACGTTATTTTAACGTTCTCGTAACGTTAATTTAATATTATTTTAACATTCTGCTAACGTTCCCATAACATTCTTTTAAGGTTTGTTATTGGTTAGCCAGGAAAGTTTTTCTTATTCCCCTAATGTTATCACAACGTTCTTTTAAGGTTTGTTATTGGTTAGCCAGGAAAGTTTTTCTTATTCCCCTAATGTTATCACAACGTTCTTTTAAGGTTTGTTATTGGTTAGCCAGGAAAGTTTTTCTTATTCCCCTAATGTTATCATAACGTTCTTTTAAGGTTTGTTATTGGTTAGCCGGGAAAGTTTTCTTAACTGAAATAGACCGTTATTTTTGGTTTTGAAGAACATTTATTATTGTTACTCTAACATTCGCAGAAAATCGTAATTCTGTAGCTGTGAAAGTTTTTTTAACAGAGAACGTTAGTTTTTGGTTTGAAGAACGTTATTCTAATGTTAATTTAATGTAATATTAGGTTCTTTTTAAGGTTTGTTATTGGTTAGCCAGGAAAGTGTTTTTCACGGAAATAGAACATTAGTTTTTAGTTTGAAGAACGTTATTTTAACATTCTTTTAATGTTAATATAGCGTTACCTTATTTTTTTCCCGGTTTGTTATTGGTTAGCCAGGAAAGTTTTCTTAACAGAAATAGAGCGTTAGTTTTTAGTTTGAAGAACGTTATTCTAACATTCGCAGAACATCATTACTCAGATATCATTATAATGTGAAGTGTTGGGGTAAATTATGGTATAATAATAGACCTGCATTATAAAAACTCTTCCAAAAGTACCAGTTATTTAATGAAACTCAGAAAAAGATTAGTGGCAAATACAGTCTTTCTGAAGGCCAGACTGGACTTGTTTATGTGATACTAACATTCAAAACAGTTTTATTTTAAAGACTTTATGCAATAAACCATTGTCAGGTCTGCTGGTTAGTTTCCAGGCGGGTTCATTTTTAAACGCTTTATCGCATTAAACTTGGGTGTTTGTTCATCTGATTGCGTAGTTTCTTTATTAAGGCAGTATTCTGAATTATTCTTATTCAATGGCCTTTCATAATAATTCCAGTGTTTTACCACTAGAGGTCATTGCTTGTCTTGTTTGAAGAAGCAAGTGAGCATTGTTTGTGGGAGTTTAATGGAAGTTGGAGAGTGTAGTTCATCATCTGCATTAGATTTGGATAAATATTGTGATTGATTATTGATGCATTATAGTTCCTGACATGTAAACTGCGGTCAGAAGTTGGTCTCCTTTGGTGATACACAGTGATAAGTTACGAGATCATGTTTTGCTTTTCTTCACAGGTTCAACATCAAGGTTAACCTGCAGCTGGTCACGAGCTTTATGTTGACTGGCATTTCCGGCGGCGCCAAGTACGCTCAGAACGGACAGCTGTTTGCCCGCTTCAAGCTGACAGAGACGCTGTCCGAAGATACGCTGGCCGGGCGGCTGGTCATGACGAAGGTCAACTCTGTGCTGCTGCTGCCCGTCTTCAAGGAGCGGATGGGTCAGAACCAGAGCGCGGGAGCCAAGGAGCGCGTGTACGAAGCCCTGATCGAGGAGAAGACGAAAGACTACATCTTCCTGCGGGTCTGTAAGGAGTGCTGTGACGAGCTGGGGCTGGTGGCGGATCAGGAGCTACAGGTATATTATAACATCATTCAGTCCCACGAACTGTGTTGCTTGTCAAAAAGACTGGTGACTTCTGGTGACCCTAACGACTTCTGTCTAGTTCTTTAAAATAGCCAGAACAGCGTAAAAACCAAGTGTAAGAGTGTCTGTGCACTTTTTCAGCGGTGCTGGTTTGCTGTAAGACATAAAACGTCCAGCTGTGAGATGAAACAGACAAAAAAGCATTGAAAAATAAGACAAAAATATAAAGGGATTAGACGGAAAGAACAACAATCCCATGAAGCTTTGCCAACAGGATCATCTAATTAAAAATTAAATATAAAACTGCTCATTGTAAAATAGGTTTAATTTGATTATCCTTACTGACAAGAATTTAAGTGTTTTGAGTGTTAGGAGAAAAATTCATAAAGTTTCTCAAATTACAGTGGAACCTCGAGATACGAGCAGCCTAACATACGAGTTTTTTGAGATATGAGCCGGAGCTTGGGCCATATTTTCGTTCAAGATACGAGCCGTGTTTCCAGAGCGTCCCGCTAGTTGGCATAATCCGAGAGCATCTCTCGCTCACTTGCACGTGTTACCCACATGTTTGCGCGGTTCGCGATTGTTGACGGGGCGGGGGGGTGTAGAGGGGTTTGCGACACACGCCTACTCTCGACCACAGCTTCAGCGCCACTGCCGCTTGCAGCCGCGACAGAGAGACAGTACATGGAAATGTAAAATGAAGGAGGTTTGATACAAGTTCGACGAGTTCGGCGGGCTGGATTAAAAAGCCCAACTGAAGATTGCCCACCCCTAGTCTAGAGTGCCTACATCCCTTCCCCCCTCCCTCCTCCTCGCCATTCACCTTCGTTAGCCGCACTCGTCTGTCTCCAAAGTAATACTATAATGCTAAATTTAGAATTTATTTTATTTCTTTATTTCATATTTTGTTATGTATTTGTTACTTATACATGTTTATTTGTTATTTAAAAACATATATTTTTTCATAATTTACGATGGTTTGGGGATTTTTCATAGGTCCGGAACGGATTAAATTGAATTCAGTTATTTTAAATGGGAGAAATTCGTTTGAGATACGAGCCGATTGACTTACGAGCTCGGCTCTGGAACGAATTAAACTCGTATCTCGAGGTACCACTGTATTGAATTAAATTTCATTACGACAGTCAAATGTTTCATTCCTGACTGAATCAGCCGTTTGAACGAACTGGTTGAATGATTCAATGACTCGCTCGTTAACAGTCAAATGTTCCATTCCTGAATGAATCAGCCGTTTGAACGAACTCGTTGAATGATTCAATGACTTGCTCGTTAACAGTCAAATGTTTCATTCCTGAATGAATCAGCCGTTTGAACGAACTGGTTGAATGATTCAATGACTCGCTCGTTAACAGTCAAATTCTTCATTCCTGAATGAATCAGCCGTTTGAACGAACTGGTTGAATGATTCAATGACTCGCTCGTTAACAGTCAAATGTTTCATTCCTGAATGAATCAGCCGTTTGAACGAACTGGTTGAATGATTCAATGACTCGCTCGTTAACAGTCAAATTCTTCATTCCTGACTGAATCAGCCGTTTGAACGAACTGGTTGAATGATTCAATGACTCGCTCGTTAACAGTCAAATGTTTCATTCCTGAATGAATCAGCCGTTTGAACGAACTGGTTGAATGATTCAATGACTCGCTCGTTAACAGTCAAATGTTTCATTCCTGAATGAATCAGCCGTTTGAACGAACTGGTTGAATGATTCAATGACTCGCTCGTTAACAGTCAAATTCTTCATTCCTGACTGAATCAGCCGTTTGAACGAACTGGTTGAATGATTCAATGACTCCCTCGTTAAGTCAAATTCTTCATTCACTGTTATAAATCTTTTTTAATTGATAACAGACATTGTAGCTTATTACTCTTATGGAATTTAATGATTAAATATAAGAATTTGACACAAAAGATGATGCATACATTTAATTACGTTGAAAAAAAAGGCCCGTAAAAGTTAAATATCAATGTAAACTTATTAGAAAAGATCATTTCTGTCACTGCTAAACCCTGAGCAATACACTGCATATGAAGAATATAAAGTCTCCAGGAGTCGGCTGTGAACGGCAGTCCTAAACCTGTCAGATGTGGCTGTGGCTAAGGGAATTAGTTTAAACGGTGTTTATGCCATTTATCGTTGTAAACTGAGCTGCGATGGCAGAAACCCCAGAGACGCTGCCCTACAAAGAGGATTTGGCCTAATTTAGCCTTTTTACTCCGTTAACAGATCCTATTTATCACTTTGCCCTCCAGCATCTCTCTCTCTCTCTCTCAATCCTTTTTGTCTGGAGGAATCCCTGTGTGGGCCAGGCTTTTGTTGCAAAATATGATAATTTGACGCTTAAATGATTGTAAAATTGTCCCAGAACATTATATAGGTTCTGAAACAAGCCAAACACAATGATAAAGGGTTGTAGTTATAAGTGCTGTGTATGTAAATGATATATAACATTTTAAAAAAGTCCTATGAATGGCCTTTTTCTTAAAGGTATTGTTTAATTTCTTTAAAGGTATTTTCATTCGTCTGTAGCACACTGCAAAAAAGTGCAAATAAATGTGTGTTTGAACAGCAGGTGTGATTGTGTGTGTTTGGCTGCAAGGTGGAGCTGCAGTTTCAGTTGAACAGACTCCCTCTGTGTGAGATGCACTACGCTCTGGATCGCGTCAGAGATAACGGGATCCTGTTTCCAGATGTCAGCCTCACTCCCACAATACCCTGGAGTCCCAACAGGTACGAGCACATGCCAAGACCCAAATGAGTGACTTCACACACACACCTTGAGTTCTCCTTTCAGTAGTTTCTCGTCTAATAAACACTCCCTTGGCTTTATAGGTGGAGTGATGGAAGCTTGTTTCTTCTACAGAATAAAATTATATATATTTAAAAATGTTTATATATCGCAAGTCTGAGTTTATATATCGCAAGTCTGGGTTTACATATCGCAAGTCTGGGTTTACATATCGCAAGTCTGGGTTTACATATCGCAAGTCTGGGTTTACATATCGCAAGTCTGGGTTTACATATCGCAAGTCTGGGTTTACATATCGCAAGTCTGGGTTTACATATCGCAAGTCTGGGTTTACATATCGCAAGTCTGGGTTTACATATCGCAAGTCTGGGTTTACATATCGCAAGTCTGGGTTTACATATCGCAAGTCTGGGTTTACATATCGCAAGTCTGGGTTTACATATCGCAAGTCTGGGTTTACATATCGCAAGTCTGGGTTTACATATCGCAAGTCTGGGTTTACATATCGCAAGTCTGGGTTTACATATCGCAAGTCTGGGTTTACATATCGCAAGTCTGGGTTTACATATCGCAAGTCTGGGTTTACATATCGCAAGTCTGGGTTTACATATCGCAAGTCTGGGTTTACATATCGCAAGTCTGGGTTTACATATCGCAAGTCTGGGTTTACATATCGCAAGTCTGGGTTTACATATCGCAAGTCTGGGTTTTACATATCGCAAGTCTGGGTTTTACATATCGCAAGTCTGGGTTTTACATATCGCAAGTCTTGGGTTTTACATATCGCAAGTCTTGGGTTTTACATATCGCAAGTCTTGGGTTTTACATATCGCAAGTCTTGGGTTTTACATATCGCAAGTCTTGGGTTTTACATATCGCAAGTCTTGGGTTTTACATATCGCAAGTCTTGGGTTTTACATATCGCAAGTCTTGGGTTTTACATATCGCAAGTCTTGGGTTTTACATATCGCAAGTCTTGGGTTTTACATATCGCAAGTCTTGGGTTTTACATATCGCAAGTCTTGGGTTTTACATATCGCAAGTCTTGGGTTTTACATATCGCAAGTCTTGGGTTTTACATATCGCAAGTCTTGGGTTTTACATATCGCAAGTCTTGGGTTTTACATATCGCAAGTCTTGGGTTTTACATATCGCAAGTCTTGGGTTTTACATATCGCAAGTCTTGGGTTTTACATATCGCAAGTCTTGGGTTTTACATATCGCAAGTCTTGGGTTTTACATATCGCAAGTCTTGGGTTTTACATATCGCAAGTCTTGGGTTTTACATATCGCAAGTCTTGGGTTTTACATATCGCAAGTCTTGGGTTTTACATATCGCAAGTCTTGGGTTTTACATATCGCAAGTCTTGGGTTT
The DNA here is from genome assembly GCA_037043235.1 of Rhodeus uyekii. Lineage (NCBI taxonomy): Eukaryota > Metazoa > Chordata > Actinopteri > Cypriniformes > Acheilognathidae > Rhodeus > Rhodeus uyekii. The sequence goes on from JAWRVZ010000067.1 coordinate 2,868,356, forward strand.
TACATATCGCAAGTCTTGGGTTTTACATATCGCAAGTCTTGGGTTTTACATATCGCAAGTCTTGGGTTTTACATATCGCAAGTCTTGGGTTTTACATATCGCAAGTCTTGGGTTTTACATATCGCAAGTCTTGGGTTTTACATATCGCAAGTCTTGGGTTTTACATATCGCAAGTCTTGGGTTTTACATATCGCAAGTCTTGGGTTTTACATATCGCAAGTCTTGGGTTTTACATATCGCAAGTCTTGGGTTTTACATATCGCAAGTCTTGGGTTTTACATATCGCAAGTCTTGGGTTTTACATATCGCAAGTCTTGGGTTTTATATATCGCAAGTCTTGGGTTTTATATATCGCAAGTCTTGGGTTTTATATATCGCAAGTCTTGGGTTTTATATATCGCAAGTCTTGGGTTTTATATATCGCAAGTCTGGGTTTATGTCTCAAGTTTATATATATCGAGTTTATATATCACAATTCTGAGTATATCACAAGTCTTATATCTTATAATTCGTTTTGGCTTATTTTAACGCTATTCTAACATTTTTCTCATAATTCTGACTTTGTTTCCCACAGTAACAAGTTAACGTCTTGTCATTCTGAGTGTATATATATATCTTGAAATTCTAAGCATGAGTTTATTTCTCACAATTCTGTCCTTTTTCTCAATACTCTGAGTTTATTTCTCGCAATAGCGAGTTATATAAATTCTTCTGTTCCTAAGTTGACACAGGACATGAATAATATCTGCTTGTCCAGCAGCTCTAGTTCACTCACAGACGTCTCTGTCTCTGTGAGTGGCAGCTGCGCTGGCAGGGCGCATTCGTGCGATTGTAGCCCGTGTAAGTTCTTCCTCCGGTGCCACAGGCAGTGGGATGAGCAGCTGGATCCCCGTCTGAATGCCAAGCAGAAAGAGGCTATTCTGGCCATCACCACCCCCCTCTCCATCAACCTCCCGCCGGTGCTCATCATCGGACCCTACGGCACAGGCAAGACCTTCACGCTGGCCCAGGCTGTCAAACACATCCTCAAGCAGCCTGAGACACGGTGAGCACCAAAACACATTTTTTTTGCAGGGTCAGCCTTAAATGAGTTTACCTCAGGGAATCATTTCCTCTCGTCACGCACTAAAAACAAAGCAAGAAACAATGGAAGTCTATGGGGCAAGAAGTTACACCATGATAAATGTTAAAAACACTATTTTTTAAAACTATAACCACTAGGCTTAAACTTAAAGGGTCATAAACTGCATTGCTTTATAATGTTTCCTGGTGTGCACTTATAATGTTAGTATGATTTTTACAACAAAGGCATTTTCCCTGTCTCGCTCTGTTTGAAGGGTCTGTGTGAGACTTCAGTGGAAACTCCCACTGCTGTGATTGGCTGACATCTTTGCTTAGGAAACAAGTACAGTAGTACCTTGAGATGCGAGCATAATCCGTTCCTGAACAAGCTCGTAACTCAAATCATTTTTCCCATAAGAATAAAAATTCCCTTATTAGTGCTAATAACAATGGAAAAAACATGCTATAGAGAAACATGCTATACTTAATTGCTATAGAGAGACACACACACAATTATAGTATATAAGGATACAGTAGTGGCTAATGGTGGCATGTGAGGAGGAGGGATTACATAGATTATGTAAATAAGATAGATTTACACAAACACAATATGGAAGTGTAGTGTTTCTTCCCGTGTTGTGTATTAGACTCAGAACCGCATATTTATTATTATTGAACACACACTCGTATCTCAAATATTTACTTGTATTGCAAAGCGAAAATTATCTTGAAGGCTTGCTCGTATGTCGGCGCGCTCGTATCTCGGAATGCTCGTATCTCGGAATGCTCGTATGTCGGCGCGCTCGTATCTCGGAATGCTCGTATGTCGGCGCGCTCGTATCTCGGAATGCTCGTATGTCGGCGCGCTCGTATCTCGGAAGGCTCGTATGTCGGCGCGCTCGTATCTCGGAATGCTCGTATGTCGGCGCGCTCGTATCTCGGAATGCTCGTATGTCGGCTCGCTCGTATCTCGGAATGCTCGTATGTCGGCGCGCTCGTATCTCGGAATGCTCGTATCTCGGAATGCTCGTATGTCGGCTCGCTCGTATCTCGGAATGCTCGTATGTCGGCGCGCTCGTATCTCGGAATGCTCGTATGTCGGCGCGCTCGTATCTCGGAATGCTCGTATGTCGGCGCGCTCGTATCTCGGAATGCTCGTATGTCGGCGCGCTCGTATCTCGGAATGCTCGTATGTCGGCGCGCTCGTATCTCGGAATGCTCGTATGTCGGCGCGCTCGTATCTCGGAATGCTCGTATGTCGGCTCGCTCGTATCTCGGAATGCTCGTGTCTCGGCGCGCTCGTATCTCGGAAGGCTTGTATGTCGGCGCGCTCGTATCTCGGAAAAAGTGTTGATAATAGGATTACAATCAGATCTGTAGCATTATATTTTGATCGTAGTTTGCCGTGATGAGCATTGTAACTGATCACAGACATGTTGAGCGAATGAATGCAGTGATCTTGTCAACGTAACTCTATTTCTGCACTCTCATGAATGCTTTCATCATAACCAACAGTGTAAACTGTTGTAAGAGGTTCATTGATTATAGTAGGAGTTTTCTCGAGACTCCAGAACTCAGTCACTGATAAGCATGCAACTTTTCGATGGTTAGCTTTCTGTATGTAATTTACTGTATGTAGATTATTTTATATTTGTATTGTCCTACTTGGAGAACCAATGTGAATTTCACAGATCAGGTTTTAGAATTAAGAGTTTCTGTCAAGTCCACGAAGTGAAAGTCTGAATGCGAAGTATGATGACCTTGTATTTCAAAAGCTCAAAGAAAATTGATTTCTCGGTTCATGTCCCCTGTAATACTTGTTAACATGAGATTTGCGTGTTGGAATTGCTTACTAACCTTGTCTGTAGACAGTTTTTACGTCCTCCAGAATGTCTCGCCCCATAGACTTACATTATAAAACATTAGAATGTGTTTGTTTTGAGGAACGAATCGAAATTTCCTGTGGTGAACACAGCACTGCACAGATGTCGTCAATAGCCCTTAACTCGTATCGATCCTGAAACATTCCATGCTAATCATGAGAAAATAGTCTAGAAGAAAAGCAGGAATTGAGACATTTATCTGCTGTTTGCACTGATTAAAGCAGCTTTGTCTCCGAGTGCTAATGATGGTTGTTTTCTCTTCCTTCCAGGGTTTTGATCTGTACGCATTCAAACAGCGCCGCAGATCTGTACATTAAAGATTACCTTCATCCATACGTGGAGGCTGGAAATCCACACGCACGACCTCTCAGGTAATGCTCGCCACATCTGGAGCGGCGAATACTAGCCGTTTCTTATCAGTTTGTTTACATGCAAAATTGACTTTTATAACACAAATGTGTGTGTGTAAACAACCAGCCTATTATGGTAAAAACCCACCCTCTCCTTATTTTTAATAATCCCTATAAATCATAAACAGAGTCTCCAAACAGAAGCCTTTGTGTGCCGTAAAGGCACAGCCCTCTTCTGGAAAAGGGGGTGGGAAGTAGCATCTCATTTGCATTTAAATGAGCACACACAAAAACAGAGATGAGCCGCAGTCCACATTTCTGTTTCCTCGCTGTAGCAGCTGGATATAAACAATGTCTACCCCAAAAAATATGACAAATGTTCAGTTATTGGACGTACCATCGAACATAAGAGTCTCCATAGACTCCCGGCGTCTGAAGGTGAATTTAATCCATGAAGGAAAAGCGCCGAAGAAAGTCTTTAAATTTGTATATATTCATGCAAATCTTTTTACGGTGAATAAAATATTTTTTGATTACATGCTAGTCGATGAGTTGAATCAGCTTGACTCAACAATCAACAATCTGTCCCCAAACGTCCAGTTAAATTCTAAAAGTCCTGAGTTTGAATCCAGCTCGAACATGTAAGACTGACCACCCTTACTCACAATTTCTGACATTTTGTCGATGTGAAATTTATGCATCTTGTGAAAAGGGGCCATTTTAATTAACTTAAAGTATTAAAAACAGTTTTCATTAATTGAAATAAGATGTAAATGTTAGATTTAAAAAACGTTAATTTGGAAAAATTGTCCTAAAACGACTAAAACTGAAATAAAAATATAACAAAACAGACAAGCGCATAACAAAAATAATAAATCTTAAGCTAAAATATACATAAAAATTGAAGATTAGTAATAAATGCTTTAGTCATATATAAACAAAATACTAAAATAACAATGAAGAAAATACATTATGTCATTAGTTTTGACTTTATACTGAAGTATGGGTATTTTTGACGTCCCTAATGTGACATTACTGGTTAAAACATGAGGAACAGGCATCACTTCCTAAATTATGATTGGACTCAATAGGTTTCACTTGAGCGATTTGAAAATGGCACGTCACGGAAGGAAATTTGTTATGCAATTTTGATGTTAGTCATCCAGATTATTTTAAAATCTTGTTTTTCTCATAGTTCAAGGTTGCTTTGGCACACCACCCACATGAGTCTGTTACTCCGATGCCTCTGATTTGCTATCTTACATTATGGTCTGTATGGACAAAATATGAATTTGTTAGTGAATCACCCTGGTCTTATTGTGCACTGTTTATCAGGGCATGCTATTCTAATAAAAGGCTTTGGTTTCTTTATCTCTCATAAAAATGCAATAACTTCAGCTTTGACATGTTTTTTGCTGCACTGATGGGGAATATATTAACAACTAGATGTTTACCGTTTATAAAGAGCATGTATGTGGTCCAAAGCTGGCGCTGTGGCTGCTTGCCAGGGCGTTGCTATGCAGTTGCTATGGTGTTTTGGGTTGTCGCCAGTTTCACTTCAAGTATGTTTGAGCTTCTGCTTACCATATTTGATGTGCTCGACGTATGTTTAAATGTGAATAAAAGCCTAAGTTGAATCTGTTTATTATATAAAGCGATCGAGTCAAATGGATTTCTTTAACTTAAGTCGGACTTTCAATGTTTGGACCGAAATCTATCTATGGGCATTTTTAGGTGAACTATCCCTTTAAAGAGGACCTGTTCTGCTTTTTACATGTTAAAAAATTCACTTCAAATGGAGTTTGAACTCCCTGAAAAGCTTTGATTTGTAGTCTTGGGTTTTCTTTCGGGAACACGTCATACTATTTCTCATTTAAATAATTCCCACCTAAAGTGTACGCAAAATAAAGTTAATAGTGTGTTAAAACTCAAGGTCATGGCGGGATATTTCCCAAACACGCTCAAAGCGATTGACCAATCGTAACGCACTGATCCAGCCGACCAATCAGAGCACACTTTCTGAACTCCATTGTAGTCTTGAGGTTTTTTTTCCGCGGACCAACACGTCACAATATTCCTCATTTAAATAATTCCCGCCTAAAGAATATGCAATGTAAAGGGGAGGGGCCTGGTTGAGCTAGTTGGTAGTGTGTTAAAACTAAAAAGGTTATATTAAGGTGCTGGACATTTCCAAAACATGCTCAAAGCAGTTGACCAATCACAACACACTGGTCCAGCCGACCAATCAGAGCACACTGTGCCTTTTAGAAGGCGGGGCTTCATAGAGACGGGAACTAAACGGAGCATTTCTGATGAGATGAGCCGCAGCAATGGAGAATATGAGGGAAATAATGTGTTTTTGTAACATTTAAGCATAAAAACCTATTTTAGTAGACATTTTTTACAAATACATTTAAGCATTTGGCAGAAAATTTTATTATTTGGGAATCGAACCCATGACCTTGGCGTTGCAAGTGTCGCGCTCTTCTGTTTTTGCTCCAGGAAAGCTGTAGGAATCAAGTCTTTGTGTTGGGTCCTCTCTAATGTTGGACTTTGTGTGTGTTCAGGGTTTACTTCAGGAACCGCTGGGTGAAGACGGTGCACCCGGTGGTGCAGCAGTACTGCCTGATCTCTGGAGCGTACTTCACCTTCCAGATGCCCACGCGGCAGGACGTGGAGCGCCACCGTGTGGTCGTGGTCACGCTCAGCACATCCCAGTACCTCTGCCAGCTTGACCTGGAGCCAGGTGAGATCAGGCGCACCACAAAGACGCTGCTTTCACCCCTCGTACTCTTAGCGTGCTAAAGATATCGCTTACAGCTAGTTTTCATATCTACACATCCGATTAAAACTGAAGGACAGAACAGAAGCGCGTCACAGCTGGACGCGGCCGCGTTAATCCCCTCCTGCAGGAGCGATGCAGCGGGGTCCGCAACAGTTTATTAGGAGAGGCTAATTTCCTCCTCTGTGTCTGCGGCGCAGGATCATCTGTTGCTAAGAGACCGGCTCGCCTGTCTGACACACTCAGCATCATTAACACCAGTGTTTCTCTTTCATTCGTCTTCCCTCTTTTCTGATCTGTTCATTTGAAGCCATTACCGCTGATTTCTGCCATTGCGCTAATGTGTTTTGAGAGGTGGAAGTTTATTCTCTCCAGTGACAAACATTTTGGGTTTGTGTGTCTTATAGTCCAAATAATATATTTGACTTAATGGGGAGGTTGATTTCAGAAAACCATCATTTCAGCCAAACAGCCGTTGGGGACAATTATTATCAAAATGACTTATGTAACACATTTCCCACACTGTTTGTCATTAAATTAACTAACTAAATTAAATTAATTAACTAAATTAACTTGCTGAAACTATATTTAATCACCATTGTAAAACAGAAACTTAAACAGTTTTGAGTTTTGCAAACAAAAATGATTTGGTTGGATATCAGTTCATTGATTAAACAAGATAAAAACAACTTGGATATTGTTCACAAGTCTTCTTTCTTAACATTTTGTTGTGAATAACATGAACAAAAGTACTTACAGATGATTTCTGTTTGAAATATAAATGCTGTTTTCTTTCTATTTGTCAAAAGCTTGAAAAAACGCATCATATTAATCAAATCATGATGATATAATGATTTCTGAAGGGTCATGTGCTGAAAATGCAGCTTTGATCACAGGAATAAATTACAGTTGAACAAATATTCACTTAAACAAATATTTATAATATTTCACAATATTACTATAAACTAAATGCATCTTCAGTGAGAATAAGAGACTTAAAGACGCTTTTACGTTATTACCATCATGAAGTTGCTTGATTTTGTCATGGAAAATAAAGACAATAAAGTTTAAAGATTTGATGCATCAGCCTGACCGATGCACACACATACATGCACGCACACACACACATACATGCATGCATGCATACACACACACACACACACACACACACACACACACACACACGCATGCATGCATACATACACACACAAACATATATGCATGCATACACAGACGCACACAGATACATGCATACATACACACGCACACATACATGCACGCACGCGCACACACATACATGCATATATACATGTGCACATATACACGCACGCACGCACACACACATGCATACATATACATGCATACACGCATGTAACGTGCATGCGTGCACATGCATGCATACACGCGCACGCATGTATACGTCCACACACACACATATATATATATATATATATATATATATATATATATATATATACCGTACATACATGCACACACACATACTGACACATACACGCACACCCACACAAATATGCATGCATACACACGTGTGCCACTAAAAGCTATACATCTGTTCCCATGAGATGCACGTGCACAACCTCTACTGAATGCTTGATCCTTTTTGTGTTAAAGCTGTTGATGTGTGTTTGTGTTATGTATTATTAATGCTTTCTCCTGTGAAGCTCCATGTAATTAATATTTAATTCCCGTGTGCGTTTCCAAAGGGATCTTCACGCACATCCTGTTGGACGAGGCGGCCCAAGCCATGGAGTGCGAGACCATCATGCCGCTGGCGCTGGCGGCTCCCAGCACACGCGTCGTCCTGGCAGGAGATCACATGCAGGTACCCGCGTGATGACATCAGCAGCGATTTAAAAACGGGAAATCAAAGAAATCGAATGTTTTACACTTATAAGAAGTTGTTAAATCGTATGAGTTTCTTTATTTCAGTTAATTGGACATTTTGATTTACTAAAAACCTAATTACCCTTTAAATTGAAAATCAAAAAACAAATTCAGAAAAATTATGGGAAGAACAGAATCCAGAAATATTAAATCAGTGGAGGGTTGGATTTAGGAAAAAAGAAAAAAATGTAAGTGCCCTACATTTGCCAAACAGACTGTAAGAATTTCGACTCCTTTTATTTGCTTCCTAGTGAATATTTATGAATATTTCAGTGAACTCAAATTTGAGCCAAATGATCTGCAACACGCGATCTTGGATTAAAGCATTGCTGCTAATTAAAGCCGAGCCAAAGCCCATTTAAGGCCGGTCATTTCACTCCGTGTCCATCTTTTTCAATCAAGCAAGTGGAAAAAATAAAGAAACATCATCAAGCTTATGTGAAATCACCAATGATTTCTGACAGCAGTCTCATAAATTTAGTCTCTAAACGTTGAAATCATGACACACAACGTCATTTTTCAGGCTGGATGCGCGTGTATTTCTGGATGCAGCCAATCAGCGGTCAGCTCTTTTATTTAGAAGGCTGGATTTCTTTACTCACTTTCTCCCATTCATAAATAACGTGAGAGCAGGGCTTTGAGTGAGATCAGCAGTCTGTCCGTTCTGCTGTCACATCCAGTCTCTCGCTCTGACTCCGTGCGGCCGGAGCCGACTGGAACCAATCCGCTTCTGATTAAATGCCATTTAGAGAGAAACCTCATTAAACATTCATCTCACACCCACCTGCACTTCCTGTCATGTAGAGCAGGGCCTCAAGTCTATCAGTTAGGAGCGAACGGTCATTTCTTTAGAGCTGTTGATCAGTAAGTGTTGCTGACAGGCGTGACTTTAACAGCCACTGGTTTCAGAGTTACCAGCCACTCTGCATTTTCACTGGCCACGAGTTTAACATCGATGCCATGGGGAAGAACTGTCTTATAGATATTTTTGATATTTGTCTTAATATATTTTAATTTGGCAGCAGGTTTATTAGGCTGCTGTCACTTTAAGACCGGATCCACAGATCCTTAATACTGTTTTTCTCAGCTGTTTATGTTCATTTGAAACATAATTTGTGACCGACTGCAGAATAGATAGACACGAAATGGATATTAATAGATTTTTACAAATTATTTCCTAAAAATGAAGCAAAATTTTTAACATTTTCAGTATATTTAAAGTTGAAGTAAAAATATGTAATAATATATAAAAAATAAAAATAAAATATATATATACATTTTTTTATTTATATTTTTACTTTAACTTTAAATACTTTTATTTATTTATATATATATATATATATATTTATCTATAACAATAACAGTGAAGTATAAAAAATATTAACTAAAATATTAAAAATGTACTTAAAATTAAAATGATTCAATTAGAAATAAAATAAATTATTAAAATTGCTATTAAAAAAATACAAAAAACGGGGGACAAGTTATAGCAACATTTAAAACAAGAAAAACTAATAAAAGCACATAAAATTAATACATTTTTACTATCAATTAAAAAAATGAAAATATACAAATAAATTGTACTTAGCAACAATAATAAATACTACAATATTATATATAAATTAACACAATAACTTACTGCTAACTGCTCTTACATGCATAATTTTTTGTTTATACACATCAAGATCTCAAGAAAAGATTTTTATCAAATGACAAGATATGTAATATAATATAAAAATAAATGCATTATTCAACTATTGGATTCAATAAATAGTTGATCCAGAAATTAAAATCAAGACGTGTTTGAGAGAGCGAAAGAGAAAGAGAGTGTGTGTGTGTGTGAGAGAGAGAGAGAGGAGGAGGACTGTGTGTGTGTGTGTGTGTGTGTGTATATAGTGTAACGCCGTCTCCTGTGCCTTTGCAGCTCAGTCCGTTCGTGTACAGCGAGTTTGCGCGGGAGAGGAATCTGCACGTGTCTCTGCTGGACCGGCTGTACGAGCATTACCCATCCGAGTATCCCTGCCGGATCATGCTGTGCGAAAACTACCGCTCCCATGAGGCAATCATCAAGTAGGTGTGAACTTTTTCACACCACTCTTCCTGAGGAGAGGCAGACATGCAAACACACAAAACATCATTCCCGTGCCGTTACCGACATAATCACATAATACCTGTCGCTGTTACCCTCCACTTCTGCTTCTGTCTTTCTCCATTCAACTTCTGGGCTGCTTTCTGTGCTTATATTATTCATATGACTTGTATTGACTAGGACAAAAGCACACGTCAATCTCATAAGGTCACAGACTGCTGGTAAAAGAAATGCTAAATTCAGTTAATAAATAATAGTCGTGCTTGTCTGGGAGAGCGAAGTAAAATAGACTCATCAGCTTTTAAAATGGAGAAAATGCTTTGCATATTTTTTATTGTTGGTGTCCAAGGCCGTACATTTGATTAAACAGAGTTTTGTGTATTCGTGTTAATGTTGAATCTAGACATGGACGGGTTTCCTTTATCCTCAAACAATGAAGAACACTTCAATAAAACATCTACCAAGAATCATTCAAGTAGCAAATGTGGTATTACCAAAATGCCATTATACCAAAACAACAACGACTAGAAATGCTACTATATTGCCCACAGTCTCAGTAGAAATTTAAACCGAATTAGCTGGATTTTCTGGATGTTATTAAGGGCTTTTGCACCTGGTAGTTATAGGAGCTTAGTTACAGGTATTAGACACCAGGGGTCTCATTTATAAAGCGTGCGTACGCACAAAACGGGACTGGAAACGTACGTACGCCAGTTTCCACGCAAAGGTTGTGATCTATAAAAAACAACTTGACGGGAGAATGTGTGCACATTTAAGCAAACTTTGACCCGTGACATCTGCGATTTATAAAGGGAATGTTCCTGACAGGTGTGCATACACACGGTTTTATAAATCTGAATATTTTTTGCCGTATAGCATTTTTGGCTTTTGGGCGCACGTAAACTTTTAGTCGTGATCCTACGCACAGTTTTATAAATGAGACCCCAGGACGGTTCCTCGAGAACCATATGTTCCCCATTTTCCAGCAGTAGCAACTCTGAAGTGACGTAAAGCTGCGCTTGCTGTCGTAACTTATTTTGATGCCGCTTCGTATGTTTATTTTGAAGGCGCTGAGAACGAAGCGCTCCCATTCTCCGTCTTCATTAGTTTACCATCAGTTTAACACATTCGTCTAATATTTTAATATATAGAAGCGTTATACAAAAACAGTAGACGGTATACGAAGAAGTGTTTTCCTAAGAAGAAATGCTTCACTTTCTGAATGGTTCTTCAAAGTCACATTGGATTTCCTCCTTGGCGTAATGCTTGAGAGGTCCTTCGATCACTTTTCCATGTTTGTGGAGCAAATATACAGTAGAAGTAGACTTACGAAATTAATCCGTTCCGAGGTTGGCTTCGTAAGTCGACCTTTTCGTATGTCTGTCAGGCTTTTACATGTTAATTGCCTAATCCGTTCCAAGCCTTACAAAAACACCACATTTAGCATGGGAGGAAACGCATCCCAGCTCCATACTTCCCAATCATCTCCCTTTGCAACGCAATGTAAAGCATCCTCTTCTTCCTTTTCACTTCAGCAACAATCTTCACATCCATGGTGAGAGATTAGAAAAAGTTTGTTAACTAGGCACAATGCTGACCAATAGGAGAGCAGGATTGTAAAAAGTGTTCCCCTTCTTACGTGGACTATTCCAGCCATCCCTGTCATTCAGTGCGAAATGGACTATTCCAAAACTTTCCATCTGAGAGAGCTGACGGATGATTAAGGTAAAAAAGATTGTATATAGTTTATTGAGTGAAATACAGGGAATTAGTGCCAATCGTTGAGGTTTTATCGATCATGCGTAACCACACATCTATGCACATTTAATAAATACCAGTTTTGGATTATTCCCTGAGTGAGACGTCATTGTTCTGACCGGACAAACTGTAGTCTTCATCCAACCCGAACCAAAATCAGCGCGAATTTCAAAACAAAACTCGGAAATGTTTTTTCATATCTCGATCATTTCGTCGTTACTCGGGCGAAAAAACCCCCCCCGAAATCTTTTATCGTATGTTGAATTTTTCATACGTAGAGCGTTTTGTAAGTCGGGGTTCTACTGTATATGGCTATAATCTGTGTGGGACCACTGCTTCCCAGTTTCTGCAGTGAGAACAAGCCAAAAAGCAGGTCCTTCCACCATTAGTTTGAGTTTTGAAGGAGTTCCTCCGGTGCAAAAGCCCCTATTGTTTATAGCTTATGTTTTAAAGTTGGTTTGCCTTGAAGTTTCACCCAAAAGGACTGAATAATGTTCTTGTTGGAAGAAGCCGGATGTGATAAAACATGACGCATCTAAAGGAGCGTTTCCCAGTTTCGTGTTCCTTGTGAAAATTAGCACTTTTAAGACATTTGACAGAATTTTTATTAAAGTGACATTTCTGGGGATTTGGGAAAAAATGCACACCTTCCCTGATCAGAAAGCAATTCATGGTACTTTTAAAATGCATTAAGGTCTAATTCACTAGTAAAAATGCTTCTATTTAGGCTTTCACAAATTACATTGCCAACATAATCAGAGTGATGCATTTAATGAATTTTAGTATTATTATTTTTAATGACCCCAGCACTCAAACTTCATGAACTACAAAAGTTGTTAAACAGATTATCATCCTCATCATCTCCCGCGTGATTTGAGAACGATCAAAGAGCGTCTTAAGCTTCATCGGAAACAAGATCATCTATTATCAACGTCACAGATGTGCTTATCCAAGTGTTTCCTAGAAATAGTGCATTTCTTATTCATTTCACGTAACTTTTATCAAGTTTTCAGACTTTGAATCCCATTCCTATTCTCTTACACTATTTTATGCCGTTACATCCAAACATAAAACCATCCTCCTTGAAATCCGTTTCAATCCATGTTTTAAATGTAATACGAGGATGGATGGATGGGGTTTTGCATTTAAAGATTGAGGTTTTTAGTCGCACTCGCGCAATAGTAACACATACGCTGTAATTCCCTGTTTGGACTCCTAGTTGTGTGTTTTGAGGTTGAAGTTTGACAAAACAGAACAAAGTCGGAGCACTTCTCTGAGCGGCGGGAGTCGAGTTGAGTGCCGGTTTGTTCGGGATCGCCTCTTCCCGATGCCCCCCGGTGCTCTCCACTTCTGAAAAGTCAGAAATAATGACTAAAGCATCCTTGATTGGAGAGCCTTGGTGTCAAATCATTAATCAAAATGGATATGAGTTTCTTCAACACTGAAATTTGCATGACGTTGGTTTTTATTGAATCGTTTTGCATATAATCTACATATATTGAGCTGTTCAACGTTTGAGTGAGTAAATCCAATTTAACCAATGCGTCTTTGTCGAAAATGTACGGAAAGTTCTAATAAACCCATTGCAATGATAAATAAGTTTGGGAGATTTTTAGCCTCATGTTTGGAGTTTGAGGTCTTGATGGTTTAATGTGGAGCTGAATGTGTTTAAGGAAGTCGGTGTTGACCGTGTGTTTTGGCTGTTTGCAGCTATACGTCTGAGCTCTTCTACGAGGGCAAACTGATGGCCAGCGGGAAGCAGCCGCCCCATAAGGACTTCTACCCTCTGACCTTCTTCACTGCCCGCGGAGAAGATGTTCAAGAGAAGAACAGCACTGCTTACTACAACAACGCTGAGGTAAGTCCTGGTTTTCCTCTTTGGAGTGAGCCAGATTTCGTTGAGAGTCGGTTGGGAATGCTCTGTCGTCCCTGTGCAGGTGTTTGAGATCGTTGAGCGGGTGGAGGAGATGAGGAAGAAGTGGCCGGTGGCCTGGGGGAAGCTGGACGAGGGGAGTATCGGTGTGGTGTCGCCGTACGCCGATCAGGTCTTCCGAATCAGAGCCGAACTCCGCAAAAAGAGGATGCCAGAGGTCAGCGTGGAGAGAGTGCTCAATGTCCAGGGTGAGTGAAAGCTACTCTAAGACTCGGATCTGAGGTATACAGTAATGCCTTGAGATACGAGCATAATCCGTTTCAGGACGAGCTCGTAACTCGAATTGCTCGTATCTCAAATATTTTTTTCCCATAAGAAATAGCAGAAAAAAAATGTATCTGTTCCGGCCCTCTAACAATGGAAAAACATGTTTTTAATTGCTATAGAGACGCACTCAGACTCAGATGAATAGACTCAGAATCTCATATGTATTATTATTGAACACTCATAACTCGTGCTGCTCCCAGCTTAATACTCGTGAATCACTCGACTCGTCGCCCCCGGTAACCCCCGCTGTAAAACCAAGCTGCCTCTAGTGGAGATCATATGCAATTACCCCATAAATGAGGCGCTTGAGCTGCTCCGAATGCTTGAGCAGCGGCGTATGTAAGCTGCTCGTATCTCAAATATTTACTCGTATCTCAAAGCAAAAATTGCTCGGGACACTCGTATCTCAAGGCATTACTGTACTTTAATATGCACAAATGACCCAAATTATTGCAGAAAATCAGGGTAGCACAAAAAATTTGGGACTAAGATCAGCTGCTTTCCATGTTATTAGTAGTAAAACCTTTAAACTATTATGCTTTTTTATTTTACTCTTCTTTTAGTGTATAATGTAGTGGTTTATGCACGCAAAGTTATAAAACACAAAGTTCACGCCAAATGGAGCTTAACTTTCCAACAGAAAACACTTTCCTGGTTTGTATTTCTGTAATTATTTCCATGATGGCTGCTTCGGCTCGCCCTCAAAGGCCAGGAGTAGCTTCACCATGTTGAAGAGCAAAGCGTTATTTACAACGGCTACGGCAAAACTGACACCAATGTGTAGTTACAGTAGTTTACAGTGCGTCAGAAAGCCTGTGGTTGGGGTGAGGAAGGGAACGAGACACGCGTTCTCAGGCTGATCAATCAGAGCAAACTGCTTTTTGGAAAGCAGAAAGAAGCTGAAACGAAAACCAAGGATTCAGACAGAGGGTGAAAACAGGTGCTGCAACACTTTCAATTATGCTAAATTTGAGTTTTTTTACCACTAAAATCCTGTAAACTTTTTCTCATTGGCGGCTCCAGGATTGTTTTTGATAGGGCTGTTAAAGGAGGCGCTTCACATTTAAGAATATCAAGAATTTATTTAAGGGCATCAATAACTTCAAAGTCCTGCATTTATTGCATTTTACATTTCTGCATTTGACAGACGCTTTTATCCAAAGCGGCTTGCGTTGCATTCAAGAAAAACATTGATATTCTAATCAGTTCTTTTATACTTTTTATTTTACCTTAAAATTATACGTTTTATCAATTTCGCTGAACACCATCTTTATTATTACATTAATCAGCTTTTTGCATCAACGGTCTATTGAAACCTGCCAACTGACAGTCCCACTTACCGGCTTGAACAGATAATGAGAGCTTTAATTATGCTTAATTAATGGACAGAAGCAGAGATCACGATTAAAATCCGTTTATCATCACTCGGTTAAGCATCTTGGATTTGAAAAAGAAGTGAAAAGAAAACATTTGATGCTGCCTTACAATTTTTGGAGCATCTTTTGGCTGTGCGGTTTTAAGATGCTGCCGCCTGGAAGAAGATCACCAGGTTTTAATCAGACCCCATGTGTCAGACTAGAAGGGTGACGCGGAGAGAGAAAGTTGACGAGACGGCAATTTCGCCTGCCAAGTGTGTGTTTGGCGTCTGGGGAAGGAGCTGGTGTCCCGCAGGTTTCATTTGAAAAGCCAGATTGGTTTGTGCATAATTGATGGCGTTTGGTTCAGCCTGTTGCATTGAAATGACCTTTTTAATGGATGGAGAAATTCCTGTAACTCAAGTGCTTGTTTGGCACAGAGATTCATCTCAAGTGATCATTACCCGAGTCATGTTCTGCCTGGCTGCCAATCTGAACTGGGCACACAAAAAAAACAGAAGTCACTGTAAGTTCTGCTTTTGTTGTGATTCATAGGTTGCTCTAAGAGATCTTCTGTTCTTATAGTTACATCCATTTCCTCTGAATGCCTCTACTGCATGTTCATGGCTTTCCATGGTCAACGTGAAATCAACGTGACTTTTCAAACCCCCCCCCCCCCCCCCTTTTTTTTTTTTAAATGCGACTAGCGATAAATCCGGCGACATTTTGAATTGCTGGTTAACATGTAGTCAGTCACTATTTCATACTAGTTTCATTTCTAACATAAAATATGGAAATGAGAATAGCTTAATTTGACATTTGGCTTTATATTATATTAAAATACAGCGTAAGAGCACTAGGGCTGGGCAATGCGGCAAAACAATAACTAGCATTACATAACATGAGTAATAGAATATTATTAAAGGCAAATAGTTTGTAAAAACAGAAAATAACACCTGTCGTTGTTTATACACCGTGTGCATAATTATTAGGCAAGTTGTATTTTTGAGGATTACTTTTGTTATTGTACAAAAACAGTGCTCTTGGTCAATCCAAAATGTTAACAAACCCTCAAATGTTAACATTTAAGTAGTAAAAGTGAAGTTTTGGCTTTCTTAAGAGAATATCTAGATGTACACCGTTATTAGGCAACTAGTGTGCAGAATTATTATGCAACTAGATGAAAAACAAAGATTTTCCCATCTCACTTGTTTATTTTCACCTGTTAAAGTGAGAATAATACACAAACTCAATTTACAAATAAACACTTCTGTAATTTCCACACACACAAAAAACCTCAGCCTTCTTTTCGATAACAGTCATAATTCTTCCATTCAGACAATCAGTCAGTTTCTTGATCTGGTCAGAATCAGCTCTTTGTTCAGCCGCAACCAAAGCCTCCCAGGCACTGTTCAGAAAGGTGTACGGTTTACCTTCACTGTAAATTTCCTGCTTAAGAAGGCCCCAAAAGTTCTCAATAGGGTTCAAGTCAGGTGAAGAAGTGGGCCATGTCATTTGTTTTCCATCTTTAAGGTCTTTACTGGCCAGCCACGCAGTGGAGTACTATGATGCATGTGATGGAGCGTTGTCTTGCATAAAAATCAGTCTTCTTGAAAGACTCAGACTTTTTCCTGTACCACTGCTTGAAGAAAGTGTCGTCTTAATATTGCCAGTAGGTCTGAGAGTTTATTTTGAGTCCATTTTCATCTCGAAAAAGGTCCAACTAGCTGATCTTTAATAAGACCTGCCCATACCAGTTGCCCACCTCCACCTTGCTGCCTGAGTCGAAGTGGAGCTCTGTGTCCGTTAGTGATCACTGATGATGGACCACTGGCTCATCCATCTGGTCCCTCAAGAGTCACTCTCATCTCATCAGTCCACAAAACCTTTGAAAAACTGTCTTCAGATATTTCTTGGCCCATTCTTGACGTTTCAACTTGTGTGTCTTGTTCAGAGGTGGTCGGGTTTCAGCCTTTCTTCCCTTGGCCATGTCTCTGAGAACTGAACACCTCATAATTCTTGACACTCCAGGTCGGTTGCAGTTGTGGAATATGGGAGCACTGGAGGATAATGGGTTCCTGGTAGACTCATGTTTGATTCTTCTCAAACATTTGCTGATTAAGTTGCGTATTGTCGTCTTGACGCGTTTCTTGTGACCCTGTTGACTATTTGCAAGAAAATGTTTGATAGTTCTGTGTTCATGCCCAAAAATCTTAGGTATTTAAGAGTGCTGCATCTCCTCTGAAAGACTTTTGACAATTTTGGACTTTTCAGAGTCAGTTAAATCTCTTTTTTGGCCCATTTTTCCTGCAGAAAAGAATCTGCCTAATAATTCTGCACACCTTGATCCAGGGTGTTGATCTCCTTAGGCCCTCCCTCCCTCGTTACACAAATACACATCACTTGTTATGCATTGTATCCAATAAGCATTCAAGTTTATACAGCTTGGAGTTGGAAATTATGGATAAAATGATGATATGGTCAAAATAATCACTTGCCTAATAATTGTGCACACAGTGTAGGTTTTAGCATTCCATGTGCTTTTTTATTTTTATGTTTGGCAGACATGTTTTCGCATTTTCTTCTATTAACCGTTATCGTTGTTATATTCTCTATTCGTATTTAAAACCCAGATTTCTCAATTTTAAAGTCATGGTAAATCATTTAATTCAAATTTATTGAAAAGATCTGAAAAATTACCCATCCCTTGAGATCAGATTATGCTGTAAACTGCTGACAATTCCTGAACATTGAGGAGACATTTAGGCTGTTTACTCCTGGTGTTAAGATTAATCGTGATAGGAAAACTATAGTAATACAAACCGTAATCAATCACAAAACCATGGTTCATTCTCCTAAGGATTGGAGAACCGACTTACAAAAGCTACAGTAAACACTATATCAACGACACTGTCATATCTCCCTTTGGACTGATATTTTGTTCAAACGACAACATTATGCAAACTCAAGTTGAAAAAGGATAATAGGATCCGTTTCAAACACCAGGTGTGGATGAAAAGCTAATCATCAGCTGTATTCAGCGGCTCGGTTAAACGTCGACTTGCATTGAACGTCTTTAGCTAGCATGGCTAGCAGCAGTATTGTTAAAGTGTTCTGTGCGTATCTCCTCGTGTCCGTAGGGAAGCAGTTCCGGGTGCTGTTCCTGAGCACCGTCCGCACCCGTCACACCTGCAAACACAAGCAGACGGCCATCAAGAGGAAGGAGCAGCTGGTGGAGGACTCCACTGAAGACCTGGACTACGGCTTTCTGTCCAACTACAAGCTGCTGAACACCGCCATCACTCGAGCGCAGTCGCTGGTGGCCGTGGTCGGAGACCCCATCGCTCTCTGCTCAGTGGGACGATGCAGGTAATCAGGGCACTTTTTAAAAGCTTTAACCAAGTAGTTGTTGACTGCAGTCTTCAGTTTCACATGACCCTTCAGAAATCATTCTAATACGGTAATGCCTTGAGATACGAGCATAATATGTGCTAGTTGCTCATATCTCAAATCATTTTTTCCCTAGAAAATGAAGATGCAAAAGTATATAAGAGTGCTTACAATACAAAGTTTCGAACATTACATGTACATATGCAAGTACAGTGATACCTTGAGATACGAGCATAATATGTTCCAGGACGACCTTGTAACTCGAGTTGCTCGTATCTCAAATCATTTTTCCTATAAGAAATAACAGACAAAAATTAATCCGTTCCGCCCTCTAAAAAAACTCCCTTATTAGTGCTAATAACAATGGAAAAAACATGTTTTTAATTGCTATAGAGACACACACATAATTATAGCATATAATGTCGACTATGGCGGCAAATCCAAGCCAAAAAGAAACAAGTGCTAAACTAATGTTTGCTTGCGCGTAAATTACATCCGCAAGTGAACAACAGAACGACACGTGAAAAACAGGAAAAACTGTTCATTTTAATGCCTCGTGCGCATGAGATTATTTTTTATTACACTTTTATTTGTCGACAAATACATGAAGTAAACGAGTGAGGCGGCGTGGGCTCCGAGTGCTCGACTGAGCTGCTCGTATCTCAAATTGTTACTCGTATCTCAAAGCAAAAATTAGCTTGAAGACTTGCTCGTATCTCAGAATACTCGTATGTCGGGACGCTCGTATCTCAAGGTATTCCTGTATTCTGATTTACTCAATGGTTTATAATGGTTCTTATTTTAAAACAGGAGTTGTTGTTTTTACTGCTTAATATTTTTATGGAAATGTGTATAGAAAGAACTGCGTTTATTTATTGATGATCAGTTCGCAAACATCTGAATGCTTTCGGACTTTGTGATTTAAATGGGGCTTTGTGTTTTGGGTGAGTCTGTCTGGATGTGTAAGCAGGGAAGACAGTGGCTCACCGCTGTCTGGGTTTGGTGAGTACCTGTGTAGTCAGAGTCCTCAAAGGAAGAGCTGTCCCTCTGCCTTCCCATCATGCACTTCACCACTGTCAGCTAACGCGCTCCTCACGCATGGACGCTTCAAACATTGCATCTACGGACGGGATATCAGATCGTTTGGCAGCTCTCTTCAGGGTTCTGTTCGGAGGACGGTGTGTATCTAAAGCACTGGTTTACCACCCCCTCTTCAGTGCGCTGGGAATGTGTGTCGGGCTGCAACAACGAAATTATTATAATAATCGGCAATTAATTTTGATGATTTTATCATATCTGCGCTCTGTGCACAGAAATTATCTGCCGGTCTTGTCACTTTACAGTTGTGAAGAGTGCATTTCTATGCACAAAAGGTCACAGGAGTGAGTTGGAGACCCAGCTGGTCTGCTCTGCTCTGATTGGTCAGTTTGTGCAGGAAGTAATAATGCCAACTCTTCATTTCAGGCAGTTCAGAATCAGTTCTTTTTTTGGGAGACTTTAACTCCATTTATCATGCGCTTTTATCTTTGAAACCTTGCACACCGTTTGCATTCACAAACAGCGATATGACACAATACATGAAAGGTAGTATCTGAAAAAGCACAATACTCCCACTTTAATAAACACTAGGTAATATAAACCACAACAGATACTCTATATTGTATTTTTTCCCAACCATCAGTCTTTAATATTAGGATCCATATATGATTATCCAAACAAAGAGCACAGTTAATCAATGCTGTTCTTTATAATTGCATTTATATAAACCTAGAGCAAAAGTACAAATACACTGGATCAGTGAATGATGTCATGTAGGCAGCAATCCCCTGTGGCGGTGACTCTTTGACCTCTTGTTTTGGCTGTTGTGTCATGAGTGTGACAGTGTGTTCTGCTGTCAGGCGGGGTTGGGCGTTGTGTGTGTGTTTGTATGGATGTGTTGGCACTCCCTCAGAGCTGTCTGTCACTTCGCTGGCAACCCTCTGCTTCTCCGGCTCTATCCTCCCTAGTTGCAGCTCCACCGTCGCTATGGAGACACTTGCATTAACCAATCGGTAGAGACCGGCCACGGTAAATGTCATGCCGAAGGGCCTGGCAATTAAATCTTTGTCTGCGGTGAAGACTAGGTGCTGTCCATTCAGAAAGCTCAGAGCACAGTTTAACCGACTTCAATAAGAGAAGCGTTACCCTCGTGACCCGAGCTGTGATGACCAATCCAGCTTAAGTGCTGTGGTGTCAGAATCCTTCGTTTTCCCTCTGAAATATTGACTTTTATAAATCACTGTGTGGATTGAGATAACCTTTCTTTTTTTGAAAAAAAGTTGAAATATGCATTATTAAATACAACCAGAGTTAATTTTGACAGCATATTTTGATTTGGGGTTTAGTCAGTCTTTTTACTAAAATGCCAGTTTAGCTTTAGTCATATTTCGGTCATGTGTAATGTTTTGGGTTTGACAGAGATACACACATCCATGGAAGTGTTACTAGTACAGTAGTACCTCAAGATACGAAAGGCTCAACTTACGAAAAATCCAAGTTACGAAAGCAAAGACGAAAAATTGTACTGCTCTACATACGAAAAGTTTTCAAGATACGAAAGGTTTCTGAAAGTCCGAGATTCGCACCACACGCCGCCATCTTAGTTATAGTAGACTCGCCACCATTCTCCTGTTCTCCCATTGGTTCCTGATGCGAGCCAAGCCATGAGATCCTTCTCTCTAATTGGACAGCATCCTTCCCATCATGCATCTTCTATACGTACGTGCTGGCGTGCTTTAGCTCAGCCACTCCGCACTCGAAACTTAAATTTTGTATGTGTTTTCGTAAAGTTAAGTGTACGTACGTTATCTGCCGTTTTGTCTTCAATTTAGCTTTATTATGAAATTTAATGGGGTGTTTTTGGAGGGCTTGGAACGGATTAGCCATTTTACATGTAAAATGTGTTCCAAGATACAAAAAACTCATTATACGAAGGCCGCCTCGGAACGGATTAATTTCGTATCTCGAGGTACCACTGTATCTCATTTCACAGATGTGTTGTTTCTATATATAAATGGCGATACAAAATGAAATGCGATACAAAACTCAGTGCATCGCAGATTTTTCAAAAATATTCATCGGAAAAAAATAGATATATACTGCCGTATCGGCAGGCGTATTGCGGAAAGCAGCGTTGTTTTATCGTGATGCAAGAAAAACGGTTTCCCAGGATGTCAGACAAAGAGAGAAACTCTCTCAGAGGCTTTGTACACACACACGTGATTGGTTCCCAGCGCGAGATCGACCAATGAGAGCACGAATGGATGTATCCCGTGATCCTACTACGCGGATTTTCACCTAACGCGGGGTGCGCTATTTCACCTATTCTGGTCCAGATTAACCGCGATAAATGAGGGATCACTATATTTGCTATTGTAAATTATTATGCGTGTTGTTGCCAGTGTTACAAGATTTTTGGTTACTGGGATTTTTGGTTTCAGTGGGCGGAGCTTACATGAATATTCATGACTTTCCCGGACATTTGTCTTATCTTGACCTTTACGCAAACTGAATATGCCTGTATTCATTCAGGGACGACTGCACAAAACGTGAAATTATAAAAACGATAAACAATTGAAACGTATTTCGGCATAAATTCGTACTGAAACTATATTGACCTCTTAAGAAAAAAGAATCGTTAAGCTTGCGGAGAAACAGAGGAGCGTAAACTAAAATGTTCAATTTCCCGTGCATGTACGGGAAAGTTATGAATATTCATGTAAGCTCCGCTCACTGAAACCGAAAATTCCAGAAACCAGTACAAGCAGGATGTGGCGTTAGGTTGGTGTTGTGTTTGTCCCGCCTCTCCTCCGCTGTGATTGGACGACTGGGTAAAAGCTGTGTTTTACTCAGTAACCGGTAAAAAAAAAACTCTCATCCTGAATTCAATGCCTGGAGTTTTAAAACCCAGCACTCCTATTAAAAACATGTGGAAAAATACACTAGCCTTGGGAAAAAACACTTTGTCGGACATCGCCTTAGTCTAGTTTTAGTCGACTAAATCTACAGTTGATCTCGAGTTTAGTAATTATATCATTTATATACTTATTATTGAGAAAACATGCATTAAATCTATGTTTGTATTGCATATTCAAACCTTAATATCATTCATATTAACAGGTTAACAGCTTAAAGTCCATTAATGTTAACGGATGCAATTTTTGATTTAAAAAGCTGAATAAATGCTGTAGAAATATTGTTCTTTCTTTTTTTAACTCATCTTAGCTGTTTACAAATGAAACCTTATTGTAAAGTGGTACCAAAAACAATATTTCTGACAGTATAATTTTTCTCGTAACAAGAATGAAACTTCAAAGACATAGCATTAAGACAATTTCATGGTTAAATGTGCTTTAATTCTCATGAAAATTAAATTTTTAATGGGAGAGTCTCAATTGGAAGATAGCTGTAAACTATTAAACTCTGTACTTGATTTTGTTCCGGCTGAAACTTTGTGAGGTTTCCTTCCACACCTGTGACAGTTAAATATTTGTTTTCTGCAGTTCTAGCTGCTGTTGTGTCACACATCCATCGTCTACAAGCTGTTTTGCATCTAATTCAGTCCGTCACTGTAAGTTCAACATGTCAACTCCTCATCAAGCTCCTGATTAGTTCAATCAGTTCCGCTTCCTCAAGGCCTCATCATATCATCTGAAATGGGTTCTGCTGTCTGTGGAGGAGGAGGAGGGGGGCACAAACTATTGCTTGCGGAGTTGGCATGTATTGCAAACACTAACTCAACTTGAAGTCTCAGACCGTCTGGTGCTGATATTGCCTGTGTTGTTGTGCGTGACGTTGGAAGATGTGAGTGTGTAGCGCTGCTGAGATCAAGACCGATTTCCCATCAGGGATGGTGAAGTATATTCTGACTAATACATCTCTGTTTGGATCGTTGCTTAGAGGTTTGTGCAATAAACAGCAGAGTTGTCAAGTTCATCAACCCTTAAGCGTTGTATATCAAATTAATATTAGTCATCGGAAAGGGTGAAGTAATAATGTGCTAACTGAAGGCGGGTAAATGTATATTGCCACCTGGTCTCTAAAATCCACATCTCAGAAATGTTGAATAATATTCACAGGCAATAAATTGTGCCGCCTCACGACTCCCTTTTAAAGAAAATACAGTAATACCTTGAGATACGAGCGTCCCGACATATGAGTTTTCAGAGATACAAGCAAGCCTTCAAGCACATCTTTGCTTTGAGATACGAGCAAGCCTTTGAGCAATTTTTTGCTTTGAGATACGAGTAAATATTTGAGATACGAGCAAGTCTTCGAGCACATCTTTGCTTTGAGATACGAGTAAATATTTGAGATACGAGCAAGTCTTCGAGCACATCTTTGCTTTGAGATACGAGTAAATATTTGAGATTCGAGCAAACCTTCAAGCACATCTTTGCTTTGAGATACGAGTAAATATTTGAGATACGAGCAAGCCTTCGAGCACATCTTTGCTTTGAGATACGAGTAAATATTTGAGATACGAGCAAGCCTTCGAGCACATCTTTGCTTTGAGATACGAGTAAATATTTGAGATTCGAGCAAACCTTCAAGCACATCTTTGCTTTGAGATACGAGTAAATGTTTGAGATACGAGCAAGCCTTCGAGCACATCTTTGCTTTGAGATACGAGTAAATATTTGAGATACGAGCAAGCCTTCGAGCACATCTTTGCTTTGAGATACGAGTAAATATTTGAGATACGAGCAAGCCTTCAAGCACATCTTTGCTTTGAGATACGAGCAAGCCTTCGAGCACATCTTTGCTTTGAGATACGAGTAAATATTTGAGATACGAGCAAGCCTTTGAGCAATTTTTACTTTGAGATACGAGTAGCTGAGAGACGTGGACGCTAGTTAGTCGAGCACTCGTAGTGTAGTTCAGTACACTACACAGGAAGGAACACTACACTTCCGTATTGTCTACATTATTCCTCCCTCGTCCTCCTCCTCCGCACATGCCGTAATTCGAGACAGATGATACAGTGGCGACTAAAGTACTTATAATTAAAACCACATTTTATTTTATATCACAGGAATCCTTATATACTATGTGTGTGTGTGTCTATAGGAGTTTTTTTTGTGGGCCGAAACGGATATCTATTTCACTCTTTTATTTATCTCTTTTTTACCATGACATCCTTACCCGTGCTTTATCTCCAAACGTCTCTTTTCAACCCTGAACCGACCAAATTCTTACAGCTTAAAATGTTACAAGATCTCCCATCTGCCACTTTCAGAGGCAAGAGAGACCAGCCGCAAAATTACACGGTGACGCATGGACTTTCTCCAGCTCTGAGTCACAATGGAGGTCTGAGATTGCTTGAGATTGATGTCACTGGAGTCAGGATTGTGAAATACGGCCATTAGAGAGAGAATCGGTCATGTTTGTGCCTTCCATGTGTCCGTGTGGCTTCACCAGTCACCCGTGAGATCAGATTTGCTTCTTGCATTGTGTCTCTTACTCCGTTTGTGTGATTTCTAACTTAATAAGTTGATGTGCAGTGGTGCACAAACTCTATTGTTTTCACTAACTCCAGTCTGAATACGAGCACCATCTCATTTGTTTTCCACTTGTGTGCCTTGTTTTACATACAGCATTAATAATAAATCTTTCTGCCCCTTGGGGACTCTCAGATTGGATGGAAATCTGTACGGGAGAGATGCAAAATTTCTCCGCCGATTATTCAGAATGATGTCTACCAGTAATTTGATTTAAGGAAACAATATCTCTCTCAAATAATACAGTAGAAAGAACCATCTAATTTGTTGCATTGCTATAATATTAGAGGCTACAATTATCGGAAATGTTATTCAACTGCTGTTTGTTTTCAGATGTAATAATTGCACTTCAATAGAAAGTGAAATGTTTGGCCTACAGCTCAGTTGAACAAGATTTACATAAACATGCAACTTTCCTGAGGTAAATGCAACGTTAAATGGCATAAGTAGACAGGATGTTGTGTGACAAGTTGTTTTATGAACGTCTTTCTGTGGTTGAAACACCAATTGAGTGATTTATGAGAGACATGGTTTATTTTTGTTTGTACTGTGTCTTTAAACGTACCTTCTGATGTTCATGCGTGTTTTTTCATCTATAGCTTGTATTAGATCGGAAGAAAAGACCGTTTAAGAGCGTCAAAATGGTGTTTATTATTTGAATTCTGTGATAAAATGGACAGAATTGGAAAGCTGAGGCTGTTTCTTATCAGAAATAACAAAGCTTGTGATTATTGTTTGAGAGAAATGCTATCAATAGTGGTTGGTGGAAAACCAAAACTTTGCAACCCTGGCTTAAATTACTTTGTTGTCGCGTTAACTTTGACAGCCCTAAATTCAAATTTCCTCTCACACCATATGAGTTTGTTTGACACATTTTTCCACCCTCTTTTGATTAACTGTATATAATTTTTTTTAAACGATTGCCCGAAGCCTGATAGTGAAAATAATAGCTTTTACTGGTCGATAGCGATTATTAGCCGATACATCGGTACATCTCTAGTAACTAGATAAAGGTCTTAACTGAGTGCGCTTAAGAGATCCTCAAATGCTTTCTTAAACTTATCTCTTTCAGTGGAATTGGAAAGCCTCATTAATTCTAGTGACAGTGTTTTTAGACAGTTGATGTAAATGAACCCATTTAAAAAACATTTTCAGCGTAGTCGTGCTTGCTTGTCATTATAATTGAAGCTTTTTAATTAGTGACATCTATTAAAAACTGCTTTGTTTCTGTCTTAGGCTAAATAAAATATTAAGCATTTAGTTAATGCAAGTTAGCTGTTCAGATTTACCTCGTCATCTTAATTGAGTTGTTAATTCGTTGCTAGAAAACCAAATACGGCTCTGATTAAATTATACGGAATCAAAAGATATCGCCTCCTTAAATAGCTTCAATGTAGATAACTGCAGTTTAACCACTTTAATTGATGAATAGCTTGTAGTATCTCAAACACTTGGGTAATGCTTTAATTAAAACCCTCTGAAAAACTCCTCGTTTCCCCTCTTGCTCTCCTTTCCACTTCACGTAATCGTTCTCCACTGACAGCCATTGGGCAGAACTCATGTAGTTATGGGCGGCTGTGTTGGAGTTAAAAAGGGTTTTCTGAAGAGTTTCTGATTCACTGTATTTGTCACAGGTGGTGTTGTTTTTGGGCTTATTTTGGAGCTTTGAATGGGGCTTAATTTAGATTTTGATTGTGCACGAATAATGTGAAAAGGTTATGCAGAAGTAGAGCAGATCTGCCTTCGTGATGACTCTTTTTAGATGGATGCGCACGTTATTGGAAAAAACTGACGGTACTTTGTTTTTAGGTGATGCGATATGAAAACAATTTCTCCAGGTGACTCATTGGAGCTCTGTTTGTGAAGAATTAATCATTCTCTAATGATTGGGGTGATTTTGTAGGGTAGTGCTTCTGCTCAGAAAATAATAAACACATTAAAAGCATAGATGAATCGAATAGAACAAAGCTGCAAATGAAATAAACAGTGCTGTATTGTTTTCCAGGTAAGTCTAACAGTATACAGGTACAGATGTAATGCAACAATGCATGTTACGCTTTCCTGTCGCTCAAACTGTAGAGAATGGCGCTTGCAACACAAGGTCATGGGTTCGATTCCCAGGGAAAGCAAGAACTGATTAGAATCTCAATGCGTTTCTTGAATGCAATGCAAGTCGCTTTGGATAAAAGCGTCTGATAAATGCAGAAATGTAACCAGCTTGAACCATCTGAAGCGGTTTTCTCTCGTGTTTTTGGTGCATGTAGAGTGAGGACCGTCCGATATCAGTCCAGATGTAGTGCTGACTTCACTCAAAATCTCTGCGTCTGTTTGGTCCTTCACAGAAAGTTCTGGGAGACCTTCATCTCCATCTGTCATGAGAACCACAGTCTCCACGGCATCACTTTCGAACAGATTAAGATCCAGCTGGAGGCCCTGGAGCTGAAAAAGACGTATGTGCTCAACCCCCTGGCTCCAGAGTTCATCCCTCGTGCCCTGCGCTCGCAACATCCCCAGGGTCCCGGCAAGCACCAGCACTCCCCACCCAAGGTACAGGACGATCCAAACTCAACACTAGCTGTTTTGCCTTTTGATTTTATTGCAATCCAGTTCTTATTAGCTTTCAGGCCTCCTCACGACACAAGAAATTCTTGCCAAATGGGCCAGTTTTATAAATCTTTTCAGAAAGAAGGAAGTGTTTATCACACCATCTCCTCAGATATGGTCAGTGGCGTCCGCGGCCGACAGTTTGATTTGATGTGGCGTCATGCACACTTTCCCCCCACTGACATTAATAAAAGGGTTTGGTTCGAGAGCATCCGTCTAAATTCAACAGAGCGCTCGCACCCTCAAAACGAATAATATGCCAGTCAATCCCCAGCTCTAAAGAGAGGAAGGTAAACATGCCAGAACAGATGAGTGAGGAGACTTCCCCTTCCCCCTTTTTTCCCTGTAGCTCAAGTTTTGTATCCGTTTCACCTCACCCTCTTTGTTTCATTTGCTCCATCATTCTGAGTAGTTGAAGCCAGCCAATACTCCTCTTTAAAGAGCTAGTGTCCCATTGGTGAATCTCACAAAAACCTGTCCAACCAGTCACCCCAAATTGAACAGAAACGATAAAGAAAATGAAGCCTATTTTCAAGACAATTAAGATTATTTTGTGTGTTAATGTCATTTTCCATCATTTACATTTTACATGTGTGTGTGCATGGAAACTTTTGAATAAGTGTCAATGGAGAGAAACTGCGACCTGACCCCCAGAATTGTCTAATCAGTCTGACCTCTGACCTTTCCTGACACAACAGCGCCAAGTGCTGCAAAACTCTAGCGAGAAAACCTCATTCTTTTAAACTTAAGAAAAGGAATGAAATGAGTGTGAGAACTGGACAAAAATTAGAAGTCAACTTTTTTCACTCTCATTTTTTGCAATCCATTGCTATACCGAAGAAGGGAAATGTGGAAAGGCATATATAGTAGGTAGAACGTTTTAACTTGGTCATTTTACAAGTAGCTCACAAGCCAAAAAAGTGTGCGCACCCCTTCACTAGCTCATAGTGGTCCAGACCAAATGGTCATGTTTACAGAAAACACAGATGATCATGGCGTTCTTAATAGCCAGAAGCTATAGAGCACAGCAACAAAACTTTTGTTACAAAAGCACTTTCTATTTGAGGTGATTTGTTTAGATGATCAGGCAGTTGGTTTTAATTGCTATAACATCCGTAAGACAAACAATATAAATCTCAATCCAGAATATGCCTTTCCACACAACCCAGAAACCTAGTTTTTAACCAAATAACTACCATGTTATGGTCGTCTCTCATGTGTCTTGATTGGACTGTGGAAATTATAGACATCGCCATTGATTTTGTCCATCTCTTTATAGGTGTGTCCCCATTTCTGTGCCGTAATTACACAGGCTTTCTACAGAAAGCAGCTCATCTAGGTAGTATTAACGGCGGTAGATCAGCCAGGACTCGGGCCAGCAGAATGCCTGAATTGCCCATTGATGCTGTCAGTATGGCATTCTCTGTGCACTCAATGACATTGATCTGTTTAGAAAAGCCATGCTTTCCCAACCAATCGCACCAATGGACTGATTGAGAAGTCACTGGCTGGACAAAACAATTACAAGCGAGTGTACGTTGGTCAGGCACCAAGAACAAGAGTTTGTTTCACTCGATTCTCTGATTATCTTTCAAGTTGCTGCTCTGTTTTTTCTTGGAAATCTGTGTACGCTCCAAAACCGCCCCCTCAAATCGCCCTCTGCCCTCATTTTACCGAAACCCCACCCACACGAATCCAACCTCCCTCGACTCTCGTATCGAGAACATCTCAGACGAGATTTCTCCGACCATGTGGAAGTAAACCATTGTCAGCGTTTTGACAAATCAGTGCTGCCTCACGGTGATGCTCGTGTGCCGGTTGACAGTCGGCCCCCTGACCCCGAGAGACCCCTTCCCCCTCACAGTCTCCTAATTCACTCAAACACTCCTCTTCCTCTTCTCCACAGGCAAAAGGACAGCTGGCCAATCACACCGAACCCTTCCCCCCTGAAGGCTTTGGTAAGTCTCTCTCTTTCACCCCTCGTTCTTGAAGATTTGAACACTTTCACACATTTTCAAGGCACTTCTTAATTGGGTGAATATGTTCTCATTACATGTTGTCTAGCTCTGAAGTGCTACAGCTCACGATACCGTAATCATGTCAATTTTTAGTGCACCTCTATTTTTTTTTTGCAAACGCATTTAGTACTGCAACAAATAAACTATAGCTAGAGGCGCAAAGCAAGCAGTGAATTCTCCATTGTTGCATAAATACTACCAAGACGCATGTTGTTACTGATAGATTCTACTATTCAATACAATGGTTATAAAAAATCCAATAATAGTTGTAGTGAGTATTCGAATATATACTTTTGAAATTGTGTGTTTAAACTGTAAAAAAATAGACAAATGCTTAAGAGTCTGTGATTGGATCCTTATTGCAGTGATTGTTTCTTGCATTTGTTTGGCTGCAGTTCTTCTAACTCTGACTGATGGAGTGTGTAGCTTTTCATTTCTCAAACAACCATGTGGGAAAACACATCATGGCCTCAATCCTGGATGACAAGATTCACCAGGCTCAAAGTAGTGCTGGACTCTTGCATTGCCAATTGAAGATCTTCACCAAAAATCGATACACCTTTTGGTAGAAATAACATCCCAATATTTATTTGCATACATTTTTGGTTAAGATCTTGTATTGGCAAGGCAAGAGTCCAGCACTATTTCTAATGAAACCTGAGAGCTTTCTGTCTCGTCATTGAAAGTCATTTCCGCCCAAACTTTCAAGCGTAAAAAAAGGTTCATAAAGAGATTGTAAAAGAAACTGAGGAGATTTTTACAAATTCTATAATGCCTTGAGATACGAGCATAATCCGTTCCAGGACGAGCTCATAACTCGAATTGCTCGTATCTCAAATAATTTTTCCCCATAAGAAAACACAATACAGAAGTGTAGTGTTTTTTCCCGTGTTGTGTATTGGATAGACTCAGAAGCTCATATTTATTATTATTGAACACTCATAACTCGTGCTGCTCCCAGCTTAATACTGGTGAATCACTAGTTGCCCCCGGTAACCCCCGCTGTAAAACCAAGCTGCCTCTAGTGGAGATCATATGCAATTACCCCATAAATGAGGCGCTTGAGCTGCTCCGAGTGCTGAACACCTCTAGCGTCTGCGTCTGTAAGCTGCTCATATCTCAAATATTTCCTTGTATCTCAAAGCAAAAATGTGCTTGAAGGCTTGCTCGTATCTCAGAATTCTCGTATGTCGGGACGCTCGTATCACAAGGTATTAATGTATGGTAAATAGAAGCTCGAACGTGAATTGCCGTTTCTGAAGTTTGATGTGCTCTGTGCGTTCATAAATGTGAATAAAAGCCAAAATGCGATCTGTTCATCATATAAAGTGATCATGTCTCTTCAGAAGACTTGGATTAAACTGCTCAATTCTTACTCTTACAATGTCTTTCAACTTTCAATCTGTGTATCGTTAGCCACTTAAGATTAATCTGAGGCGGTAAAAATATTCACATTGAGTAGTTGCGTGAGAGAGGGGCGGAGAGGTCAACAGCTTTCATCCCCTCATGAAGGAGATATTTTCACGGTTTCTGACCTGTGATTGGAGAGTTTGAGGATATTATTGGTGTGATGTGACAGTGCTGTCAGTGCGAATCAAGGTCATTAGTTTGTAGAGTTGCTTGAGTGATTGTCGAGGCAGAAAGAGAGAATAGGAGTCAGAGAGAGAGACGAGATCAGTGAAGTGGATCCAGCTTCCTTCCAGCCTCACTTTCTGCCCAATCAAAACATGATCCCTCCAATAATGTGCGGCAGCAGCGGCAATTCTCCATGAATTACTCTCTTGGATTGCTGTGTTTCTGGGAGAATGACTTGAGCCGGTTGCTCATGAGGGCGTTTGGGGGGTTGTTGCGTAATGATTCTGGAGGAGTTGGGCTTTTACACGCTGGTTCAATCTGAAGCAGGGATGACCCTGAAATTGGCACAGATTAGGGAGTGTCAGGGTGTAAAGTTTCATGCTAGAGATTTTAAATTGGACCTCAAATCATTATTAGGTGAATCTCAGCATGTCAAGAACATCCGTCCATCTCTCCTTTCATTGTTCAAACTGCTTGTCCAGATAGTTAAAAATCGTCCTAAAAACTGCGTTCATTTTCTTCATGCAAAACTATCTTCTCGCTCGCTCTATTTCGATTTTGCCATGAAATTTGTTCTTCATTGACTTTTGTAGGAGATTCACCATTCAAATTTGATTTGATCTTCGTCTATAAACTTTCCACCCTGGAAGTGCACAGAATAAATTAAATTAATGAAAATACGGTCTCTTCATAAAAATGAGTGCTAAACCATTGCTGTGAATGACAGATGGAGAATAAAGATTTAATTAAATCACTGCACTAATGAGACTTGGAGAAGTGTTTTACTAGAAATATTGATTAGTGCCGTCCCACATTTGCAAGTGTTTTTTGCCAAGACATTTGGTTTTGACAACAGATAAATAACCGTAAGCAAAAGGGCTATTTTCTGTTAATACAATTTTCTTTTAAATTTCTTGCTTGTTAACAATGATAAATGTATATGGGACTGTAAAATTCGGGTTTAGGGTCTAGAAAATGTGTGAACTGGAGGAAAAACTAATCATCATTAGTGTTCTCCTGATTACTTGGGATCAAAATGTTTGATTAATGCCTAGTTTTCTATTCCTTCTCTACTAAAGTTGGGGTCAAAATCATCATATACATCATTATACAATAGAATTGGGAGTTTTTGCCCAATAATCAAAAAGTTAATCACAAAATTATTATATTAAATGTTGTCGGAGACTAATTAAGCTCCGGTACTTTGCCATCCAAGAGTATTAATGCAATATTAAGTATGCTCTAGTGTTTGCTTGCTTTAGTCTCAGTTTTGGTTGATGTTTTCTGTAGTTCAGCCCAGCCCTGCTGTATTGATGGGGAACCCGATTCAGGCCTTCACTCCACCAGGAGCAGGAGCTCCCGCCTCGGGAAAATCGCCAAGCCCTGTTCCTAGAATCGACCCCGGAGCCAGCATCCTGTATGTGCCCGCTGTCTATGGGGGCAATATGGTGATGCCCGTGCCTCTTCCAGTACGTTTTGGACATATTTAATGGGTTATAATCTCGATTTGAGGCCAGACATTTCAACCCGTCCTCATGTTCTTTATACTGTGTACTGTAAGTGTACTTCCTTGAATATCCCATGTATCAAACTCTCCTTCTCTTCACCAGTTGCCCTGGCCCGGCTATCAGAGCCGTTTCGCAATGGATCCTCGCTTCATGAATCATCCGGCTGCCGTAGCCGCTTACAACCTCAACCTGCGGCCAGCAGCCAGTCGTGCCTCACCTGTGCTGATTGGGTTCAATCATCCGTCTCCTTTGGGCGTAAACCAGCAGCCCACCTCTGAGAAAGATCTACTTCAAGAGCCTAGTGGGAATGGTACGTCTCACAACACTGGACTCTTTCATTTTAACAGTACTGGTAGCTGAACTCATGCATGCCAATGGCAACGCCAAGTTAAGGGGTAGAAATGCATATGCACTGTGAGTCAGATGTGTTTGGTTTGGCTGACAATTTGCAGAGAACCATTACAATTTTGTTTTACACAGTGCAATGAAAGTTTTGAGCTGTCAGGGTGTGTTCACACTTGGAAGGTTTGGTTTGATTAAAGTGCGATTGCTCTGTAAGTGCGGTCCATTTGAATAAGTGCACTGAGTGGCCAAAAAGAGCAAACAAACTCTGGTTCGGTTTGAAGGAAATAGGGACGCAACACGGATGGACCAAAGACCGCATTTTCTGCACCATAAGGCGCACTGGGTTATAAGGTGCACACTAAAACATACGATCTACCAAAAAAGGTAACGGAAGCAAAACAGTGAGTTTTATTGAACTTTATTCTACTATTTAACAGTACACTCACATTATGTTTTAGTCAATCCATCCAAATCCATCAAAGTCATAATTTTCTGTGTCTGAATTGAACAGCCACACAACAAACGCCCTGAACGGGCAAACACCCACCAATCATGTGAAAAAAAAAAAATTTAATATTTCATGCACAAGTACAAAGAGGAGAGCAATACATTTTTTCTGATCTTCATGCAGCAGTAAAATCATTTCAGAGTGAAATCAAAAGTTTTGCTGGTGTCTTTATCTCTCATCCTGACGAAGTTCAGGAAGTTTACGGTTTCAATGCATCTGACATCCTTTATACACATTATTTAATTTTCTATGTATTAATTTAAGTGTACTCAACTTTCGTGCACGTTCTGGGTGTTTGCTGTGTGAAAAAAATATCGATTGATAAGGCAATATGCTCCAGGAAGCGCGTATAAATGAATGCATGCGACAGGGAGTCAGTAATCGTACGTATTGCGTAATGTTCTCTGATTGGTGTATCGCTGCTAGCGTACGTACTGTACGCATTACATCCCTGTGTCAGTGGGAAATGGTCCAACAGTCAATCAAGCGGAGCGCTTACCAAAGTCACACAACAACAATTGTACAGATTTTTGAACTCAGTCCACACATAAGACGCACTGGATTATTAGGCGCACGGCCGATTTTTGAGAAAATGTAAGGCTTTTAGGTGCGCCTTATAGTGCGGAAAATACGGTAAATGAATCAAAAAGGAGACATGCTGTCACAAGATGCCACCCTAAAAAGGACAGAATGCCTTTTTTTTTTTCTCGTCAGAGTCGTGGTGCTGCTCTTCACAGTTCATTACAGCAGTCAGAACCAAGTCTCCTCACAGCAGATCTTCATTTGTGTGTGACAGACGAATTCTTGCCTCTGACTCATTTACACATTTCAAAAGTGCTCAGCTCCATCATATACCATCATATACAGGCTACGTACAGCGTGCGCATTTAACCCAACACATTGTTTTGGATGTTCGGTAAGTTATTCTGCAAAGTATATGTAATGCAAGCCAACCAATCAGGTTTTTGCCTTGAGGTTCGGTGTAGTAACGCCAATGTGAACTCTAAGTAGACCAGGACTAAATGTTTTTTGTCCGAACTACAAGTGTGAACACCCTCAGGTTTACGCTGTCGTGCATGGCTGTTGGTGAGGCTCTGCTTCTTCAGTTCAACCATGCTGATTTGTTGCCATTCTTCAGGGAAAATCGACATTAATGGAAAAACGGAGCATTGCAGGCTGTTGACACCCGAGAGGAAAGCCCCCGAGCTAAAGGAAAAGCAGGTACCATCCATCCGCCTGTTACCTTCTCCTATTTATCAAACCCACTTTAATCAAAGGAGCCGCCCACTATGCCTTCCCACAAGAGCACTTGTAACATGGGCCATCCATCTATCTTCATGCTCAAAACACTTCACTTCTCCTACTCTCTTTACACCCTCCATTAGAGTCACATGTTGGGAATGATTGTGTTTTTCACAGGGGGACCAAGAATCGGTGCATAACAAGAGTCCAGAGCCCCAGGCCTTCCCCAACAACCGCCTCATACGCAAAGACACACAGGCACAGAGGGCCCTCAACTTCCACCTGGGCCCCCCACATCCCGGCTTCCCCCCTCACCACGGAAACAACCAGTTCCCGCAGCAGTATGGGCTCTCCCGACCTCCCCTCCGGATGCAGGCCCCGATCCACCCTCAGGCTTCCTCCTTCCCCCCGTCGTTCTTTAGCGGGCCTCCGATGGCTCACCGCGGACTGCAGTCTCCGGTCCTGGAGGGGCTGGAGGGCGGGGAGGGCTCGATGGGAGCGGCGGAGGATATGAAGGGTGTGGTGAGAGGCCTGCCCCCGCAGATGCACCAGCAGCCCCTGCGCCTCAACAGCTTTGGAGAAGAGAGTTTGGACTCTCTGTTGGGCGATACTCTGGGTATGTGCGGTGTGATTTTTCTTTCATTTATCCGACTGCTTTGACAGTTTAAGTTTAGTAAATTTTCCAATCTTTCAGGCTTCTCACAGTATTGCGAGTGTAACTATCAAACTAAGAGTTTGAATTTGACAGTGTAAAAGCCTGTTTGGTTTTGAAGAGATGCGGTCGATCTGAGCTCCTTTAATGGAGTCACCCAGAACTTCTCGAACACATTAAAAACCACACAGTGTCTCCAGAACCCCTTCAGTCCCACAGCTACACGACGTCTTTGAAAGCTAGTGTTGTGGGAAACAAACTTGAGTTACGTAATCAGATTACCTTTTTCAAGTAACTAGAAAAGTAACGCTTTACTTTTAAATTCACAACAAAATATTGTTTAAAAAAAGTTGCTCTTTTTTTGCCGCGTATTGACTGACTCATGATTTGAGAAATCAGGAGTCGATGAGTGTGAACATGATTATTGTGGATCTAGACTAAATGCGAGCGTTTAATAATCTCACTTGCACAAAAACAGATTGTGACTAAAATGCAAAATCAATATTACACAAACCTTCCTTAATTAAATGTAATTTAATCAGTTTATTGGCCGATGCACCCGCTGCTGACCTTTGATTCAGTTTATCCATAAGTAAAAATGACTTTAGATGTTCAGTTTTTATTGATGTAAGTGTTAAACTTTCAGAACGGCAGCGGCTGAAAGGTTTGTTTGAGATCGACTGAACACTTTGCATTTCCTTCAACCTCGTTATTTAAATAATGGTGTGAAATTGCTTGTATATCTTATTATTTAGAAACAAACACACAAGCCCAGCCCAGATAAGAGAAAAAGTAATGTAACCCATTACATTTCTTAAAAAGTAACTAAGTAACGTAATTAGTTACTTTTTAAGGGAGTAACGCAATACAGTAATGCCTTGAGATACGAGCAGAATCCGTTCCAGGATGAGCTCGTAACTCGAGTTTGCTCGTATCTCAAATCATTTCGATATAAAAAACTTGATCGAAGGTTTGCTCGTATGTCGGGACGCTCGTATCTCAAGGTACAATTGTTTTGTAATGCATTACGTTTCAAAGCAACTTTTCTGCTGAAAGCTCATTCTTGCGTCAGATTGTAAACTTTCTGTTCTTCAGACTTGGCATGTTAATGTTTTGGCTCATCAGAATCGCATTAACCTCCTTTGGAAGTCTCGCATGGGTCAATCTGCTGAAATGGCCATGCTGGGGTGTTTGGTGAACGGGCCTTTTGTGTTTTCCCAGCATGTTTCAGGGCTCTCTCTGTTGTGTTGTCACAGATGGCCAGGCGTCCTCGGGGCTGGATGCCCTGAGCCAGCAGCAGCAGCAGGCTCGTGTCGGTCAGTGGGGTGAACACGCTCCCTTCCTGCAGACCGGAGTGCCCCCCTTCCCGCTGGCGCAGCAGTTGGCTCACCTCGGCCAGCCCGGGCTGCGGCTCCCCCAGCAGCTCCTCCGAGCCGGTTGGGGTCTTGGCCCTGCAGCAGAGGAGGAGCCCAGACCTGCCGTGCCCAGGTGACTAGACTCTTACTTGTTTTGAGAGTTAGACGATGCTAGATTTCAGCACTGTGTAAAACTTCATCATGGAGTTATTAGTGCTGTCAATCAATACAAAAATTAACTAATTAATCTCACTCTTTTCTGTAATGAATCGTGTTTTATCCCACCCCACATTAAATATTTTTATATTGTAATAATTTCACATTTAATCGCCAAATTGATATAGAAACAATAACAGTAGCAAAGAAAGAAGGCCAGAATATCTTAGATTTTTCTCTTTTAGCCATTCAGTATTACAGTATAATTAAAAGTTATCAATTTTAAATGTATTAAGCTTTAAAAAAAAAATAATCTTCACTTAAACCCACTGTAGTAATGTCACATTTGTGTGCCTTCAGAATATCAGGGCTAAAAAAAATTGGCCTAGTCAAACCAGTTCAGATTTTTCCCTGTCAAAATGCACAAAAAGTTATTGTTTTCATTATTTTTGTCCTGTATAACCTTGTAAACAAGTGTTTTAGGTGGGTTTAATAGTTAAGATATTTTCCGAAATTAAGTTTTGCGAGTAAATACAAACGTTTCTTGGGAAAACAAGTTTAGCGTGATTTTAAAGCTTGCTAAGGTCCTGTCCCAAGTTTATCGTTATGTACTGTTTCACCATTTGCTGTGATAATATAATAGGCAGTATATGGCTTTCCTGTAGCTCAAACAATAGTGTTGCGCTTGTGACATCAAGGTCATGGGTTCGAATCCCAGGGAAAGCAAGAACTGATTAAAATGTCAATGTGTTTCTTGAATGCAATGCAAGTCGCTTTGGATAAAAGCGTCTGATAAATGCATTAATGTGATGTGATTGGCTGTTGTCACCCTATGTGAGTGCAGAGCAATAGCTAAGCTAGTATTTCATTCTGACTGAGTTTCTTCCCTCTCTCTCCCTCCAGATATCCCGGTCTGTTACGTGAAATGCTCCCTCAAGAGCAGTATGAGCAGCGGGAGCCGGCCGAAATGCCGCCTCCTCAGTCTCGCCTCCTTCAGTACCGTCAAGTCCAGCCCCGAAACCCCGGAGACCTTCCATCTCTCTCTTCCTCTGCTCCGAATCACACCACCGGTCCCAGTCCCTTCCCACCTCCGGCTCCACCCTCCTACCCCGACAGCGGCCGAGAGCTCCCGATGGGCGGCCAGCCCTTCCAGCAGCACCAAGCCTTCAGTCAGGCGTCCTTCTCCCTGCCGCCCGAGCACGCAGCGGGCCATCTTCCGGTCAAGTACCTCCTACAGGAGGCCCACTGGCCCCACCCTGGCCTCCCCCAGAGCCACGTGCTGGGTCACGGCATGCCCTTCGGCCTGCAGGCCATGGCGCACAGGCAAGAGCAGGGCCCCCTCACGCAGCTGCAGCACCAGCAGCAGAAACAGCAGCTCCAGGCCCCGCAGAGCGCCCTGCACAGCGTAGAAGAGGTGAGCGATTTCATTCACCGCTTCTGTCTGCTCTCCCATTGGCAGTCAGTGCATGTTTGCGTAGAGTTCAACTTTCATCAACGTTTCATCAATTCCCTTTAAAAATTGGCAGATTAGAGACCGTTTGGATGAAAAGAATTGAGGGTTTTAAAGGAATTGAAGCAAGTTTGCATTTTATCGTCTTTAAGTCCGTTTCTTTGTTTTATGGGTTTGTCGTTAAACGCCTGAAACGAGGTCTCTGGTGAACACTGGCTCATGTTTTATTATATAACATAAAACGCATCAGTAAATTCCCCTTGTGATTTTATTTTTATGAAGCTTTTACTTGTAAAAGGCGGTTCACGCCAAGTGTTTGGGTGACATTTCAGTTCAAGAGACTAAAATTGGATGAAAGCGCGCCATATATTGTGAGCTTGAATTTGCTCGTGTGATTTACTAATTTGACACTTCTATTATCTTGATTACTTGTTAAAAGATTGCGAGCTTGATTCAAATGCCCACTTGATCTCATTCCTAAATGACAACAATTTGCCTTTGTCGATTGGACTTACGATCCCAATCCACTTTCTGTTTGTCTCTTCAAACACACAGTATCAGCATTTCTATGTCAAATATTTGAATGACCATAGAAATACTGGGATAAGTTTATAATTCATATAAAGATTGTATAAATCATCAGTACAGAGTTAGTGACTGTTAAAATGTATTTGTCATTGAATCATTCATTCAAGAGATGGAGATTTATCTAGTAATGAAGTCTTTGAGTCATTGAATTATTCACTCAATTGGTTTAATTCGAATTCATTATTTTAAATGGACTGCAACAATTAACATTTTGTCAGAACTTTTAGTAAATTGCATATTATTGTCAAGCATAAAGAGATTACGTAGAAAGAAAAGCTCAAAGTATTGATTTAAAATGACAATAGTTGCATTTTTAGTGCACTTTTTGGGATTTCTGCTGCTACTTGTGTGATTTGACGTATAAAAATAGGCTGGACAAGAAATAATTAAAAAATGATCCCTGAATTGGACTGCATGTTTCTGACATTCAAAAGAACGAGTATCTCTTTGATTGCATTCATTATTCTGCCGATTCCCATGCTCGTTTTCTGTGTCTCAGTATGAACCACGGGGCCCCGGGCGGCCTCTGTACCAAAGGAGGATCTCGTCCAGCTCCCCCCAGCCGTATCCAGACAGCCTGGACCCTCAAGACCACCCCACCCCCTCCTACAGATACCCCTCAGCAGACCTATGGCTAGGCAGCAGCGGGCCTGGCCCGAGCCCCGCTCCTCTCCACAACATTCCATGTAACGGAGCGAGCCACCTCGTCCCGCACAGGGAGGTTTTAGGTGCGTTTCCTTTTACCTTTGCATATCCATATTAGATAGATCTGTTTGATTTATGTAAGTGCAGTTACTCGTTTAAGCAATAATTTTGGATGTTTATGAAATACAGTAATACCTTGAGATACGAGCATAATCCGTTACAAGACGAGCTTGTATCTCAAATCATTTTTTCCCATAAGAAATAACAGAAAAAAAATTAATCCGTTCTGGTCCTCTAAAAAACTCCCTTATTAGTGCTAATAACAATGGAAAATTGGGTTTTTTTGTGCGTTCATATAAAGTCAAATGAAGCAAATATGCTTGCACTGATGCCTTGGCCAGTTAAAGAGGAAAAGTAAAACAAAATGCCTATAAACTAGTCTGATTGTACAGATTGACTGCTCACTCGCACAAACCACCATGTAGTTTTGCACAGAATCCACCTTAAAACAGCATTTTGTCACTTAACTTGGCAAAATGCAAGAGAAGGTGTTTAATAATGAGCATTAATGTTACCCAGCTTAATCTGTGATACCCTTGAGTTCACCATATATAATGGATGTTATAACTGACACTTGGCCCCGTGGTGTTACAGTAACGTGTGCTGATTGTTCCTCAGTTTCAAAGGCGATGAGTGTGGCGGACGAGCACGCCAAGGTGGAGTGTCTCCAGCAGTCTCCTCACCCCGCGAGCGCCGCGTCTCTTCAGCATCACGGACAGTTTCCACCCCTCATGCCCAGCAAGCAAACCCCGCCAGACCCGGGGGGAGGAGGAGGGGGCAACACCAGCCCCGGGGGCCCCCAGGGGCCCGGCAACTCCAAGCCCCCGACCATGTCCTACGCCAGCGCCCTCCGAGCCCCTCCAAAGCCCCGGCCGCTGCCCGAGCAGGTCAAGAAGAACAGTGACCCCATCTCTCTGTTACAGGAGCTTAGCATAGGCAGTTCGAACAGTAGCAATGGCTATTACACGTATTTTAAGTAAGTCAATATATATATGAACTATATACACCTGTTAAAAAGGAAAACGGTTGGAAAAAAAATAGAATAACGATCTTAAAAAAAAAAAAAAACTATAAAAATGTCTTTTGATTTTGTGGGATAGTTAGACATTTTGCGTTTTATTATTTTTTACTTGCTTTAGTACTAGTTGGTTCTTTTACAGTTTGGCATCTGTGATTTTACAAACCGAATCAGCGCATATATATATATATATATATATATATATATATATATATATATATATATATATATATATATATATATATAAAATGAAACACCAAAACATTTGGGGGAAAAATGTTTCACAAAAATCAATAACTAAAAAAAAAAAAAAAGATTTATGGAGAAAAAGATTTTTAAAAACACCATGAATCGGCTGACCACTCAGCTGCCCGTCTTTCCTGTAATTACGTCGCTCTCTTCGCATCCGCTCCCAGAAGTAAAACTTGTTCAAGTGATTTTTTTTTCTCAGCTGGCTTCTGTTTTATTTCTTCTTTTTTTTATGATGTTCAGTTTCTTAGTGTGTTTTCTTGTGCTTGCAGCTGAGTGGTGAACTGACTCAGATACAAAAATATTATAAAAAGTTGTATAGATGTAGACAAACTTTTCTCAAACCTGTACATATGAATAAATGAATACATGAGATGACAATCGTGTGCTTTATTCTTCTACCACCACCTCCACATGCAGAAGTCAGACAGAAACATTTTTATCAATGAAATGGGACATCAGAAATTTATTATGTTTGCAAATACATGGAAAGATGCCAAATGAGCAGAAAATTGTGATCTCTCAAGGACTCTGCTTACTATTGCATGATATTTTGTCCAGAATGTTTAGTTTGTGATCCGTATATTGAAATAATTAACCGATATGAAAGCTATAATGCTCAGGAAAAGATTATTAGTACTGGGAAAAATGGGGAAAGCAAACAAGCTGGTCGTTTTAATGAAGCTGTTAACAGTGAAGCGATCTGGTTTAATAGTGCAGAAATTCAACATTTATTATCCTTAAATCAGAATTCTGTTCATTGTTCAAAAAAAGGCCCTCTGTGACTTTTTCAAAAAGCTCCAGGTGTAGTTTTGACAGCCTCGTATTTGATTTATAACTCATAGCCTTTCAAAAGTTAACATGCCCCTATTATGCTTTTTCAAATTTCACATGTCATGCAGTTTGTTTTACAGCTATGTGTGAATGTAAAACGTGTGCAAACTTTCAAAGATCAAAGTGCACAAGAAATATTTCATTCAATTTTCAATCCACTTCACCAAAGATTCAAGCCAGCTGGAAAATGTCCGGTGAAGCATCTCATGTTTGTGTGTCTGTATCTTTAGCTTTAACAACCTTTAATAGTGTAATGCATCAGTTTATGATCAGAATTCAGTTAATAAAATGGTAATTAGTTTAGCTGTTGAAAACATTCAAAAGTTTCAATTTCAGTGTCATGAGAGCAACAGCTGACCATTTCCTGCCAAAGAAATGGATCATAAATTACATAGATCATCCATTTCTACACAAGGTATGTTGGCTTTTCTGTTTTAAAGGTATATTTCACTGTAAAATGTATGATATTTCACTGTAAAATGTGATTGTCTATCTTTCTTTGCTGGTTCCTTTTCCCAGCTTTGACATCAGACCCAGAATTAAAGCTCAGCCTTTTTAACACGGATTGACCTGATACATTTCGGTAAGTCATTCTGCATTTTGCAGCAAACCTTTCCAATATTCACTCCATTTATTTTGCACTATAACTAGTAGTAAAGAGGAAGAGACGACTAAAACGCTGTTGTTTGAATTTCATAATTGACAGAATTTGAAAGCGGAGACCTTTTTACAAATCAATAGTAATGAGAAACAAGGTGTTTTGCGATATAAATTGGATGGGATCCACGAGTTTGTTCATTGTTTGTTCATTGTTTGTTCAGGCTCGTTTGTTCCAGTACTGTTCTCAAAACAACATTGAACAGAAGATCGATTCTTTGGATTTCGGGATTTTGAGAAAGTCGGTTCATCGAAATGAGACTCGATTAATATGTTTACCCGAGGCATATTGATCTAAATGGACGAGTTGGGTTATAGAAAACCAGAAATGAACCGTAAATATAGCGAATTGCCCGAAGCGAGTCGTCAACCGCTCCAATCTCACTTCCGGTCACACGCCTACGTGATAATTTGCGAAATGTCATCCGACATTACGATCTTCACTGACTGCCTGTGAACGTCTTCTTTGTCCTCAAACCCTGTAGTTGTAGCTAACGAGAAGTCGCTGTTTTCCACTTTGCTTGCACTTTCAAAGGATGAGGACTCGAATTGATAGGATAAAACGGACGCCATCATTGCTGTTCGGATCTGTGTTTCGGGTGGCAGTGTTCATTTTAAACTGGTTTACCGAATTTCCACAAACTCGATATACTCAAGTACAATGCTAAATCCCATAGATGTATGAATAAATAAAATAAACACACCAAGTATGCCTGTG
The DNA here is from genome assembly GCA_037043235.1 of Rhodeus uyekii. NCBI lineage: Eukaryota > Metazoa > Chordata > Actinopteri > Cypriniformes > Acheilognathidae > Rhodeus > Rhodeus uyekii. The sequence goes on from JAWRVZ010000067.1 coordinate 2,911,851, forward strand.
TATAAGTTTATGTATGAACATTTTGTGGATTTCAGTCCGACTATTAGTTCCTTGATCACATATGCACATTCAAAAATCCTCCTCTTTCTTTTTGCAAAATGAGTCAAACATTCAATCAAATGAGATTGAGAATACTGTATATCTCCATCTAAATTATGAATACAGCCTCAAACTAGTAATAGCAAATGGTAAATCATGGTTTAAAGGCTATCGGCTATTTTTTTTAAAAAAGGACAAACTTTAGCATATCCTGCTCTAACTTCCTGTTTCAATAGTAAAAACATCGATTAAAAATAGCTGTGGGGGTTTAACAGTCTTTCTTGAGGCAGAGATTCACACACTTCATATGGGATATATTGCATCTTAAATAACCCGGGAATTATGATCCTGTACTCATAATTTAATTGATTACCTCACTTTTGCAATCTGTATTTGCTGAAACTGATCATGCATCACTGGATATCATTGCTGATCCGAATATGCTTTTATGGTCATCCATCGGCACATTTTAATGTCACCGTTTCAGGAATGACAGATTGGAAACTTATAAGTCTTTAAATATACATTCTAAGCTGTCATCTATTGCATATATGCATGAATGCACGTAAAATGTTGCTGAATTCAATAAAACATACAAAATTCATGTTAGGTATTTCATGTGGATCCTAATGGGATAGTTCACCCAAAAATCATTACATTTAATGTCGAACACAAAAGCAGACATTTTGAGGAGTCATTACCAATTTTTAGATAACATATCCCTTTGAATAATTAGGCGTCTGTGGTAATGCTTAGGTAAAAATATCAATGCATCACTATCATCATCTATAAATGCAATGCGTCGATGCATCTCATTGTCATTCACACTGCTAGTACGACTCCTGCGTCAGTGGCGTTGCACGCTTCACTAGTCTATGGAGTCTGGGTCGGCATCCATGCAGGTCTCCCAGGGGTTCCTGGGCATGTGTGGCATGGAGATGATGAGGAGGCTGAGGCCACTGAGGAAGAGGAGGGTGAAGGCAGCGCAGGCGCAAGCGAAAGACCACGAATAGTAGTATTCCATCCATATGGTCTCGTCGCTGTCAATCATGCGTTTGACCGACTGCCTCATGACCTCCACGGAGATGACGATGCACAGGCCTGTGAGGGTGAGGAAGGTCACAGAGGTTAAATGGAGAGTAAAGATGCTTGGTGTCTGGGGTTTCAAGGCAATTGATTCCCCAGCATTAACTTACACCGCCCTGCAAGTCCTTTAATATGTATTAATGCTCTCAACTGCTTTGACCTGCAGGACACTTGACCCGTCGGTGGACTGTTAAACTGCTACTGCATAAATGTATAAGCTTCACCCTTGCGAAAAAGAAGTGTGCACTTCTAGTGTTCTTTAGATCTTAAAAATATATTTTCAGAAAACTATACTTGCATATAATATAATGGTAATTAAATAAAAGGCCACTGAAGTGCACACTTAAGTAGACTTTTAAAATGTGCACTTTGTAAGCTAAATGTTTTAAAGTGCATTTACTATTTAGTCATTCTTTAAAGTGCACTTATTTTGATGTTGACTGACATGCTAAAGCACATATAAAGTACTTAATTCTAATTTTAACTATGGTATGTTATTCAGTATCAGATTTAAAGTTAACATTTAAAATTAAATGTTAATTTAAAACTAAATTGCAATTTCATTGCAAAGGTGTAAGTACAAATATATATTTAAATACATGACCTAGAAGTTTCAAAAGAAATTACGTTAAAATATTTGTTCGTTACACGAATGCTTGTCAGTACATTCAGCAGTAACTTTAATATGTGGCTTCTTTCCGCCATAGAATAAAACTGTTTAAAAGACAATTGTAACATTTTCATCTCACAATTCATTTCAAAATAAAATAAATTGACCTTTTTTTCTCTCTGTTCTGATGAATGTTCTCAGAATTGCGAGACAAACACACTATTGCGACTTTATATTTATAGATTCTGGCTATAACTCACAAATGTGAGTTGTGAGATAAATTACTTTTTTTTTTTTTTATTGTTTCAGCGGCGGAAACAAGCTTTCATGCTTTATATTTCAAAGACAATAGAATTATGAAATTACATGTAAAGATGAAAAAAAACAAGCTTAAGTTCAGCTATCTGCATTTTATATAGATTTAAATTTATTTAATTGCAATTAACATGCATTCAAGGGTCAAATACATTACCTTCAGTTCACTCAATTCTAAGTATGTTACATGCTAAACAGTATAATATTGCCTGAACTATGATGCATGAATATTGTGCATGAGAGAATTATGATGTTACTTCAGATAACCACTGTACCATAGTACTAGAATTCATACAAATCCCTGAAAAAATTAGAAACGTATAAACTCAGTTCAACATTGTGCTTACCTGCAAAAGCAAAGAACATGCCAGCTGGTCTCAGTAAGTAGTCTCTGCCCTTCCCAAAAGCCCCCAAAAGGCAGAGGCTGCCCAGGGTCATGAAGGCCAAACTGAAGATGGCGATAGCAGCGGCTGAGATGTTGTACTCTGACAGAAGAAAATCACACAGTGAGTCTGAGTGCGGATCAAAGCAAGACCAAGCTGGCTTATGGAGTCTAAAGGAGTCATTATTATTGAATAGTTCTTTTAGAACATATCATCAATTATGCATTCAGGTGAAACCGAGAAAGTCTCTTTCAGAACCCTTCAATCTGTACACTTCTCATAAGATTTACTCTAACTCCTATCCCAGAATTAGCCTCACATATTGCCTCCTAAAAAAAACTCCCAATATACAAAATTAGGGCAATTGATTGAAATGAAAATTTTCCTTATCTGCTACTTTTGACGTTCCAGCTCAGGATAAACGCCACTGAAGAATCGGTTATTGATCTAAACCTAATGTACAAACATGTAATATCACATTTAGTACATTTGAGCTATGCTAATCTGTTAGCATGCTAACTGAAAAAGAGAGTTTAATCCCCGACCATCTGTAGCTTTGGGTGTGTTGTAATGTTTGCTAGGTAATTAGAAATAATAAAACTTAATTTATTTCATGGTTAAGACAGCAGTGTTGTTGGATTTCTAATAAGGCTAATAATTGAAAAACAAGTTGGCTATATTATCGAGAAGCTAAAGCAAACCGCTATTCTGTGTTTTTGTTAGGTTTGTCAGGTTTATTTATTTTTCCTCCTTCATTCTTTTTTTATTAATATTTGTATATTAATATTATGTTTTAAATGCAGCTGTTTCACCAAAAACGCTTTCATTCACCAAACTCGCCTTGTTTTTGCAACTTAATCTACTCTGCTAATTCAGATCATCTGGCTAATCAGTCTGACCTCTAGACTAATGTTGCGTTTTACATCATTAATTAGTAATACAGACGGATCGATAGTGTGAATGACTATTGACATTTTAGGATGTGGCTTAGGAAGCGTGTGGCGGTGAAGCATTCGTGCTTTGCTTTACGTCTCGCTGCATTCAGCTCTTTATTCCTCTTTAACTCAATGGCCGAGCTAGAGCGTGAAATAGCCATGCTGCGCTTGAGCGACAAAGTTCTAGTCTTAAGAAGGACAAGACTATTTAACATATATACTAGATAATTATATATTGGGAGAGGCCACTTGCTTATGCAAAACTCGTGTTCACGGCTAACGTTCTCATTAAGTTATGAAAATGTTACTTCTGAACGTTTTAATTTTCAGAAACGTTTTTCTTAGTTATGGGAACGTTAAGGGAACAATACATTTTTCATGGAGAAACTGTTAGAGATGACAAGCGGTTGGATATGGCCCGCCTTGTCTTCTAGTTTTAGTGGAAATTACGTCAACACATTGAGTAATGCTGCTCGTTTCAAGGCACTTCAGTGCGTCTTTAAAGTTGTGGAACGTTTGCTCATAAAATGAGAGAACCTTGCCACAAAACCTCATCCAAAGTCCAGAGAACATTCCCTGTTAGTAGGGTTTCTATGCATTGCTAAGTTGCAGTTTTTAGGTTGCAATTAGGTTTCAAGATTTTTAAGAGTGTTGCTTACTAGCCTTTCTTACGATATTTATTGTGCAAAAATAAGAAGATTGCTTCTCCTAAAGCCATGAGTATTTTGAAGTATCATTCCAGTCTGTTGTGTAAACGGTGCAGAAAACAGCCAATTTTATTCGAGTTCATTCAAATTCCTTATTCACTTCTTATGCATTTATATCTGCTTGGTTTTACGTGAAAACCTTTGCAATATCCTCACCTGATTTCAAAGGCGGAAAGCCTTACCTTTCTGAGTCTTTACTTCAAAAACTTCAGCCTCTTCCCCTGATGTGAAGTGTTTGAAGTACGAGCAGTTCTTGACTGCAAAACAAGATGAAAACAGTTATTGTAGCTGAGGGTTGCAGGTGCTGCCGTAGCCTGTCGTTACGATGCAGCCAAACTACCAATGAGCCTGCTTGACATTTTCTCCAGAGACCGTAGCCGGGTGCTCAAAAACAAGCCAGGCGTTCGTGTGTGTCCATCCAATGGATCATGAATTCTGAATTATTAGCAGAGGGCATGCATAAGCTTTCTTGCTAGCATTCGTGACAGGATCCTGTAATGAGATAAGAAATGTGCACATTATATATTTATGTATTCAGGGTTTTTTGTGTGCAAATTAACTGATGAAATGTAACAAGCTTTGTTTACTACCATTATTTCACCCTCCCTTATTTGACAACACTTTGTGTTGCACAATTCCCTTCTCGCCCATATGTGATCATCAGGTTAAGTCCACGAAATTGCAATAGTCCTGTGCCTTGTATACTGTATTTTCCCTGCATATAACCCGCAGGGTGCGGGTTATATCACAATTTTTTGCATGTAATAATATTTCAATATATTTGTTACGTTCCTAAGGACATAAGGTTTTTTTGTGGTGTTTTTTTTTTTTTTTCTTGTGAGGGTTGTTGTCTCTGGCGCTTGTACTATCACTCTGACAGCTGGCGCTGATAGGCTGTCTGACCTGTCAATCATGCAAGAAGACGTGATTGGCTGTGCTGCCATGAGGGCGTGCTCTTCTCATCTCATCTCATCCGATGATCAACACCTGTAGAATCGCTTCTTAAGGGACGTACTGCTGCACAGCGGGAGAGACTGCTCTTTCTTTTTGTTCTGATTCTGACTTGTTTGTTTTCTAATTGTTTAATTTTGCGCACAAGCACTGTGTACCGAGCCTGAACAGTTATGGATAATTGACGTCATGCGAGCAACATTCGAAATTCGAAATGTGAACTTGCACAAAAAAAGTTCATAAATCTATGGTGCGGGTAATATACGGGTGCGGGTTATATGCAGGAAAATGCGGTGTCCTGGGTCAATAGAAAAGTCCATAAGTTAAATAAGAGCTCATACGGTAGTAACCTCTTCTTTAGATTAAACACATAAAGCAACCTCAGCATCCCCTGTGCCGGGAGAAACACATGAGATTGGGAACTGACGGATGAGCTGTTTGTTACGCTGGACCAAGAATCTCCACCACAAGCGGTTGGAGGGGTTGGGGGAGGCCTATGTATAGGTTACCTAGCAACAGGCTGATCTTAGCTTTATTAGTAAAGGCAGACTGACTGAAGGGAGGGAATGGGATGCATCACACTGTGCTGCTTTAGACTGTGATTTACTCTGCTTATTTGACTATTCCCATCGCAGGCCCTTAGTGCGAGCTGTTGTGGATGAGTTCATCTCTTGATGAGCCTCTGGTCATAATGTTTTCTGCCATGTGTGGGCTAATGCATGTGTTGGGTCGTGGTCAGTTGTCTAAGCAAAAAATAACCGTGCATTAGCATTTCAGTACCCTCATCCCACGATGTGAGACTTGATTTAATTGCGTTTCGGCATTAGTGGGTTTGAGTGTATTTTGTGGAGATTCATTGACATGCCTCCCTCTATGCTTTCGAAGCCACTGAATGTCTTTTCATGTCCTCTTCACCTGTCTTGCATCAGTAGGCCTGTCAACGTCCTTCATCCATTTGACAGAGACATGCAAGGACAGTGCTATCACGAATCAGTCCTGGATAAAAGGGCCGTCGCTCTTGACAAACCTGCCAATTTCCACACACATCAAACGTGAGACCTGTGCCATTCGACTTGCTCTGCATGTAGGCAGATCTGTTTTTCAGCTTGATTGTACCTAAAGCGCAAAAAGAACAGAACGAGTCTTTTCGGTTCAGCGGCACCGGTGAGCAAAATGAGAAGCTGAAAATAGTGATTTGGGGCATATCATTGACCTCGCAGGTTTGTTAATGGAAGCACTTATTTCAGGGAGGAGGTCGATTACTGGGTTGCAGTGGCTGTCATTTTAATTTTTTCATCTTGATTAAAGCTCGCTCCACTTCGTGGCTCATTCAAACAGACTACTGGGCTTTAGTGTGAGGTTTTCGTGTGCCATTAGGTGGCTGTGCTGTTTTTATCCCAGTAAATATGGAGCAGTAGCTCAAGAAAACAGACATGTTCCCTTTTGTCTACTTGCAGAGTGACCGTTAGATTCTGGGTCAATGTGAGAGGAGGAGGACACATATTTGGGTCGCACAAGGGAAGTGGCTTCCTCCAGGTTCTCCATGCCTTTGCAGAAGTTTTGCTGACCAACAGAGAAAAAGCCACAAAAAGGTACTAAACCAGGGGAGTCAAACGTACAGCCCGCGGTCTGGATTCGGCCCACTAGGGGGTTTAGTCCGGCCCGGGAGTTGAATCTGCAGTATGAAAAAAAAAATCATTTTCATTTTCGGCGGAACTAACGGCCGATGGCAGCACTGAGCTTCAGGCTCTGAGTGGCATCTACTTCTATCAGTTTACGTGCTTTCCTGTTGGCCCTGACACCCTCATCATTTTTGTCAAAAAAGAGAAATGTGGACACAGAGTGTCGGATTTTTCAAGAAAAATTGACCACCTCCTATAGGTTCACGAAGGTGCATGGGAAACCTGTGTGCTGGTGTGCATGCAGCAAGTTTCGGTGCTTAAGGAAAATAATATCGGCGCCAATATGAAACTGGTAATCATGGAGTTTCGGTGCCTATATTCAAAAACCACTAAATAAGCAATAGGGACTTAAAGATAATCATACATAGACAAGAAGACTGTTTTAGTACAAAATCTACATGGGATAATTGGCAGTTATAGCAGATAATGCGAACTAAACTAAACGAATAGTTAATCCAAAAATAAGAAATTATGTCATTACCCTCATGTTGCTCAAAATGTTTCCATCTTCAGTGGAGAACCAAAGAAGATTGATACATACAGTGGCGAGACCATCAAGCTCCACAGATGACAAAAGAAGACCATGGAAGTAGTTAATTTGACCCAAGTCTATATTACAAGTCTTTTTTTAAGCCATGGAATAACTTTGTGTGATGAAGAAACTGAAGCTTAAGTTATTCATTTGAAAATCTTATGAAGGTTTTGGTAACAAGGCATGTATCCTCAAAGTATCTTCTGTGTGTTTCACAGAAGAAAGAAAGTCATACATGTTTGGAACAACATGGATTGGTGAGTTTTCAATTTTGGGTGAACTATCCCATTCTTTAACAATTAGATCCCACAATACTTGTAACTAAATCCACTGAGTGGTTCCATTTTCAAGTTGTTTCACCACACGTAAAATGGCTATTTAAACAATTAACTCCAGTGGAAAGATTGAGAGACATTTTAACAGACATGAGTGTGAAATGCTAGATTCCCTTGAAGAACTTGATGAGTCTCGCCAAACACTCATAGCTCTTCTTTTCCCTCTGTGAGAAGTAAGTCTGGGAGCGAAGCCAAGAACCATTGAGCTAGCAGGAATATAACTGCTTAAATGCTATGTTTTTGGCTCATGGCATCTTCTGTGCAGTTCAAGAGGCTATCCAAATCTAACCTCTCCCAATGCAGGCGGTGGTGTTTTCAGTACTAGTGTGATCTGGGCCACTCCTCGCCTCACGGGACGTGCCTTAGAACAGTTGTACCCTATAAGGTGTCTGTGGAGTCTCAGGGTTAGGTGCTTTCTGACCTTTTCAAGCTCAAATTCTCCCACTAGGCCAGGGATATCAGTAGGTGTCTCCCAAGATGGCAAGCTACCACTTGATTGAATGCTTATCTCCTAACGGTCTAAAGTGAGTGCAATGATGCAATGATGTTTTTTGGCTGTACAGTGTGTGAAATGCACATCAGATGAAGGATCATGAGGTTCATAAATATTCCAATGGTATTTGAGGCTAATGCTACATACTGGATGCATTGTAAAAGCTAGTTATCAACACGTCTAAGATGAGTAAGTAGATGGATAATTAGGATTTAAATCTGTTTAAATCAAACTGCAGTGCTATCAACATCCATAGATGATGTTTTTACATTCATGCACTTGGCAGATGCTTTTATCCAAAGTGACTTACATTGGATTCAAGAAACACATTGACGTTCTTATCAGTTCTTGCTTTCCCTGGGAATCGAACCCATGACCTTAGTGTTGCAAGCACCATTCTCTACAGTTTGAGCTACAAGAAAGATGATTTGAATCTTGGGGCTAAAAGATAAGATTCTCTCCAGACATTCACAAAACACAGGTGGGAGCGATCTCTCTCTGTTTATCCCCACAGGTCATCCTGAAGTGAGACAAATGGAGAATGACGGTCTTACTGCCCCTTCCATCCAATTGGTGACAGCCTGGATCCAAATACCTATTCTTTCCAATTGTTTCTGTTGTTTCAGAGTCTTCTCTTCCATCCATCCACTCAATACTACGATAGTTTTTTCCCTTTTTTTGTGATATTTGATCTATAACCTGCCATCTGCAATTCTCAAGACTTAAAAGTTGGCATAAGTATGTTTGCTGAACGCAGTTGGCGGTTAATTGTCAGGAACAGAAGGTTTCAAGGCGATTTTTCAATGCTCTGTCAATGAATGTCTTTACTTTGAAAGACTTTACAGTCTTTTCTGTAATATGAGTGAATTGCATTTACTTTTCATACTCTTTTCTTCACTTTAATCTGTCTGACCTTGTGAGCTTGGGCGCAGGAATGAAATGAGGCTGATCCGTCCCTATAGAGTAGCGTAAATAACAGTCAAGTTATTTTCCATCCCCCACAGGTAGATCCAGTTCATCTGCCTTCCATTAATCCAAAACCACATATCTGCTCGTACATCATCTTAACCTATCTATCACACCCTTAAATAACCTAATGACATCATAAACCGCAAATCGGCACCTGTTCAGTTCATTGACCTCACTCAGCAATTCAAAACAGTGCAATTAAAACACACACTTAATTTGAAGAACAGACTCCCATCCATATTGTCCAAGAAAAAAACGTTTCACCTTGATCTCGTACAGCGTGTAAGATGATAGTAGGCTTGGCTTTTTCTGCTCCGTTTCCTTTTACAAAACTTTAGATGAATGAGGAAGATGGATCCATGCCTCTGGGCTACATCGATTGGACGTGTGCTAATGGCATTCATGAGAAATAACTTACAGCAGATGTGGACTTCCTTACCTCCTGGCAGGCTGATAGGGCCACAGACTTTGCCCTGAGGGTCTTCCTCCACAATGAAGATGGTCTTTTTACACAGTCTCCAGAGTCCAAAGTGGACCGCTTCACAGGTGGTGTTGAGCCGCTCCAACCTGGGACTCAGAACCGCCCAGTGGTCCGTCACCACCGCTGCCAACATGGACGAGATGCCCACCAGGATAACCAGGAAGGTGATCTTCACCTTGGTCTTCTGGTCCTCCAGCATGGTGATCGTTGAAGATAAGTGAGTTTGTGTCGTGGTTTGAAAGCGCCTCTGCTCTTGAACTGACGCTTTGGTTTACTTCTCAAGCACTAAGGAAAATGTAAAAGTCACACGGCAGCACGTTATCTCTTCACTCCAGCTCGCTTTCCACAAATCTCTGCTTCTGCTTTGGAAAAAGAGGCCAGATAATAGTGCCCTAGTCTCTCTCTCTCTCTCTCTCTCTCTCTCTCTCTCTCTCTCTCTCTCTCTCTCTCTCTCTCTCTCTCTCCTTCTCCCTTCCTCCCTTCCTGTAAGAGAGTCATTTAGTACGGTGGTCTGTGCCTTTAGATGTCTTGTCTTAATGATATTGGCAGAGAAAAAGGTTTATTAGCTATTATTGTAAAACCTGTAGAGCGAATGCAGAAATTAGAGTTTAACAAAACACTTGTGATAATCTACAGAGGACATGTCTGAGTTTATATATTGACTCTACATGGTGATCACTTACATTATAATAATCAATTTTGTACACCGGAAGCACCAGATGATGGACGCCATGTGTCGGTTTTTGAGTTTCCCCATCTGTCTGAAATGTTTCAATGATGTATGCGATTTGTGATGGACTGGAATACCCAGTTTTTCCCAGGTATTTCCCTGCCTTTGGCCTGAGATGATGGGATCCAGCATCCCAATAGTTCATGGTGTTTGGAAAATGTATAGCTGGATGGAATTATATGATTTGAAAAAAATGTTTTTGCTTTGAATTGCATTTAAAGGATTTAACCATTACTTCAAAGTCAGCTTTTGATGATAATATGCCATTGCATCATCTCTGTTAATAAACGTATATGGTTGTACCAATACTAATGTTATGTGAATTACAACCTATGCGAAGGCGATTTGTTTACCTATAGATTTCAATTGAAAGTAAAACAGGATGTCTTGAATTTCATTTTCACCTTGCATGATTGGATGTTAATGGCTTGTTGTGTTCATTTGTCTTGTGCCTTGCTTTTTCAAAGCACTTTAATTACTTGCTGTGCTACTGTTGCTCAATCGCTGGATCCAAGAGGCTCATGGGAAATTTTCTTCTTTTAGTAGATGATCTACTTTCCCCCCCGTCAGTGAGTGTGAGAGGCTGTAACTCTACCTGGATGTCAAAATGGATTTCAGTTTTACAGGGATACTCGAGTGTCTTGAAAAATGCATTTGAATTGTACATTTGAATTATGTAGTATAATTACGAAGTATAAAGAGCTATTAGTGTCACTTGCATTGGCAAGCATTTCTAGCCATGTTTCCAACCAGTTATTTTTTACGTATTTTAGGAAATTGCAGACAAAAAAATGTGCATAAATAATACACATTTGCATTAAAAACTTATGCTCAATTGAGGCAGATACATTTTTACCAAAAAACATGAAATGCGCATAAACTGTGATGGAAGCGCATTTACTGCATAAATTCCTCAATGCACAACAAAAAAACTCGCATGACTTTGTCTTAACAGTTGTGGTGGCAAAATCTTTTATCAGTTCTGAATAAGAGACAAATATCCCAATTGTAATTTATAAAGGTTTGTTTTCTTGCAAGAAGAGGTCAACAATCATTCAGACATCTGAAGCTGCCCTGCAGAGTGTGATGGAGAAGGGAGGGCTGCTTCGGCACTTATATCTCTAGTCAAGGCTAAAGACTGTTTTAATTTTCCATTCCTTATCAGGAACATGTTACCCTCTGTATACCTCAAACGTACTGGACCAGTCACATCGCACAGCATATCAAATGCAAAGACAAAGTCTGTCATCAGAATGGTTTGGTTTAATAATAATCCCCCAGAAACATCTGGCATGATTGCGTTCTCAAGCACCAGCATCTGAACTCAAGATGCGTTTCTTCTACGTCTCTGAGAACCGCCAGTCATTTATGATGGCGAGCCACAGTTTCTTCCCTGATTTCAGCAACTTCCATCTTTATTAAGGACTTTATTTTGCACCAATTTCCCATGAAGTGATGATTTTGTTCTCTTGAACACATGGGATGGAAACGCTGCTTTATTCGCAAATGTTTTATGCGATATTCCAGTTTTGCAAATTGGTAAAATCCATAGCTTTGGATGGAAACAAAGCTAGTGTTAGTATTTCTCATACTTACTATTAGTAATGAACAAACCAACTACTCTTAGTATTAAAAGTAATTTGTCCCGAAAACCTGTTTTACTTGCAGTGAAGCCACATCTTGAGAAAGGAATATCACAGATACTCTTTTGACTTGGGCGCCAACTTCGCTATCGCTTATTAACACCCTGAACATCAACCTCACTTTTGCAGTCTTTAGTCAAGTAAGCTCATATTTAATTCAGTAAAAGTGGTATTTGCATATCTTACTGCACTCTAAAAATGCTGGGTTGTTTCAACCCATGTTTGGGTAAAATGTGGACAAACTCAAGGGTTGGTTTACTTTAGTTTTTATTAGATCTGAAACCCAACAGTAGGATTTGCCCATATTTGACCCAATCATAGGTTGAAAAAACAGCATTTTTACATGTTTATTGAGTTGAATAAGATTATTTTGATGGTTCTACAATATGTTCAGCATTTATTTCAAATGTTAAAGATGACCAGGTTCTTTTCTACCAGGATCAGAGTTTACATTAGCGGTGCTACTGTATGTTATATTTCAAATGTGGTTTGATATTATCATCAGAAGGTGAATTTGTCTGTCTATGATTCACAGTCCTCAAAGATTAACTAGTAATACCAATGTACATAAAAGCATTATAGGCATGTTTAAGTTAGTTGCAGATCATTACTCCCACAGACGACAGTGTAGATAAACATACTAGACAGTTCCCCATGATAATTGTTAGTGTCTTTGCACAGCTGGCCATTTGTTACATCATTTTCTTTGCCACTCACTGTAGAAGAGAGAGCAGGGAATGTAAATATATGTAGTATCTCTTGCTCTTGAGTTACCCTTACATTTTAATAATGTAGCATAACACAGACCGACATCTAAGTCTGAGCTTTTTATAAAACACTGTGGCCCACTTATCAAGATTCCGGCCCATTTTTCTTTGGTGACAAGTCTTTCGGCGCCATAAAATGGCACACAGACTGCTTAAGGGGGAAAAGAGCGGCTGTCCTGAGGTGAGGCATTGCTGTCCAGGAACGACACCCTGAGCCTGATGCACGTCTTGTAAATAATGCTGGACATTCATGGAGATGGAGAGCGCTTTTGAGTGTAGTTTCATCCGCTGGCTCCACGAGGAAGCTGGGATGCGACGTGGATTTAGATGGCAGGCAGAGGTTGTTTCCAAACCTCTAATTGTAATACAACAGTGAGCATTTATAGGCAGTTGTTTTCTTTTAATCCCAGCTCTTATGCAGTGTTATTTTTCTGATGAAGGATGAAATTCGGTCCTTTTGTTGTTTATTTCCCATGTCAAGGTCATGATTGCATGATTATTGAAGCCCATTTCTGCCACATAAGAAAAATAATCATTATATTTTGATGAAATATTTCAAAATTATAACATACTAAATCCAAATTATGATTAAAAAGTTACAATTATGACTTGAAATGTCACAATTGACAGTCTAAATTGAGACAAATTTGAATACTCAATTATGAGTTAAATCATGATTATGAGAATGTCAAAATTGACTTTTTATCTCATATTTAAGTATTTGTTTCATATTTTACTTTTATATTTTATTATTCACATTTTAAGTCATAATTTCAAATGTTCACTATAATTTTTGTCGTCACAATTTTGAAAAAGTATGAAAATTCTGATATTCAAAGTTGAAATTATGAATTAGTCACGGTTGTTCGTTAAAAGTCATAATTAGAAAAAATGTCAAAATTAATGTCATAATTTTGACTGCATCTCATGATTTGTATTGTCATAATTTCAACATTTTATGTATGACTTTTAATAATTCAGACTTCATCATCATTTCAATTTATTGTCATAATTTTGACTTTTCATCATAATTCTGACATTTTCATAATTTCAATATTTTGTCACAATTTCAACATTTTATGTCATAATTTTGACTTAAGATAATTTAGACTTCATCATCATTTCAATTGTCATAATTCTGACATTCTCGTAATTTCAATATTTTGTCATAATTTCGAGAATTTTTTTGTCAAAATTAACATTTTATCTCATATTTATGTATTTGTTTCATAATTGTATTTATATATATTATTATTCACAATTTAAGTCATCATTTCAAATGTTTGCTATAATTTTGATTGTCACAATTTTGACAAATTATGACAATTCTGAAATTCAAAGTTAAAATTATGACTTAAAGTCACGGTTGTTTGTTAAAAGTCATAATTAGAAAAAAAAGTCATACTTGATGCCATAATTTGGATCTCATCTCGTTACGTCATAATTTCAACATTTTATGTCATAATTTCAATATTTTGTCATTTAGATTTCAATTTAGAATTTATTTTTAATCATTTTGACTTTTTGTCATTTCAACTCTTGATCTCATAATTATGACATAGAATATCAAAAGTGTTTATGTAATTACGACTTACCAGACTTTTTCCCCATAGTATGACTGTATGCTGGTCTGGAATAGATATTTTACAGTGATTCCCAAAATAACTCTATCAAGTATCAATTCAGACCACTTATAAATAGACTTCTGGGGACTTATGACTGAATTGATGCTATTTTTATGTCTGAATTATACCACATATATGCCAGTTGTTTCCCAGTCTAAAGCGTTAAACGGAGAAAATGGGTTATGCTCTCATCCTAATTAGAAAGTCATTTCTGTCCTACCTGTGAGTGACAAATGGAATAGCTTGTGTTAAAATGGGTTGCTAAATACTGAGCAGATGTTAAACAAATGATGTGTTTCTGCCTCGCTTTATACCTGCAGGTGACATTTAAGAATAGAGACGCAGGTGTATTGAATAGTGGTTTTGATTTGCATCTTGAAATCTTTTCCCTGGCATTTTGTCAGTCAAAGAATAAAATGCTTTTCAGTTTTAGCATATAACGGCTAATAGCGGCTAATAGGTGCTAATCTACAAAACCTTGACCTCTCTGCATGGAAAATAATTTCCTTTTTGTGTGAATCAAAACTCTTTTTGTTTTATCACGCAGACCCTGATGTTTGAGGGTCACAAGCAACAGCTTAGCTGCAGATGAGAAATATCTCGCCCGGTCTGTCACAATCAACATCAACACCGCAGCATCTTCACCTCAGCTTGACACCGCCGCGCAGCACAGCGGGGAAACTTGTCTGCAATCGTTGATTCAGCGAACACTTTACTGAGCGTGTCGCGAGTACATGACCGTCTCGATGCAAAATCAATCTGGTCTTGTCGCGAGTGTTTCATTAGCCTCCTTTGAATTCAAATAAATGGCTAACAATTTGATTCTTTTAAATGCGTTAGCTTCCTAATGGAAGGACAATGGTGATTGGTTTCAGATTATATGCAGCATTGCTTAAGGAGGAGTTGTGTGCATTTCCTAATGACAGGCAATATTATTCAAGCTAAATTAGATTAGCAAAGCCCACAGGGCCGTCTCCATAAAGGTCACTGAAAATAGAGCGGTCGCATACCAAATCGGTTTGTGCCATTCAGCTTTAATCTGTGCCACAGACACGATGGGCAGAACATTGTGGATCAGGGCCGTTCGGATCCACTCGTTCCTCAATACTGAAGACACAAATGATCTAACAGAGAGGCTGGAACAAAACACTCATCGGCAAGGTCACAGGTGTGGAGGTCAAGGTCAAGGTCACAGGTGTTTCTACCTGATTTGACCGGTAAAAATTGGTTGTGTTGGTAAAATGTACCAATGTCTAATAATATTTTTGGCTTGAATAAATGTAGATGTTACCATTTTTTTCAGAGTGGCATTTATATGTGGGAAAATAATGCAATGAAGATGTTTATTTTGATCATCAGGTTCATAAAGGTCCAATGGCATTTGAGGCTAATGCTAGGCTAATGCTAAAAGCTAGTTACTACTATGAGTAACTACGATGGATAATTAGGATTTAAATCTATTTAAATCAAACTCCAGGCAGCTGAATTTGTGCTGTTAACATCCATAGATGATGTTTTTACATTTACGTTTCTGCATTTGGCATGTATGTTGATTGTGCGATGATAGACGTAGAAGCAAGATGAATCGCACTTTGGCAATTGTGGTTTGACATTCAAATGAGATGAGAATCGGGATGCGGTCATGGCTTGGGAAAAGAGGCCGACTTGACATGCCAATTGTGCGAATGGAGTGCTGTGTCGCATTGATCAATATGCCATTTTTATGTTGTGTTTTTATTGGCTAGTCAGTGGACGTAGCAAGAAACGCAAAGATTATCTTGCTAAATTTCTGTCACGGTTAGAAAATGAATCGTAAACTATTTCTGGTCGCAAGACTGTGACCAAGAACGGCTGTCTTTGAATCTCCGGTTGTCTTTTCTCCAGGACAGCCAAAAATAGTACTGGGCATTAGAAAAGTAATGGCAAACCTCTCTTTAACATGCAGTTTGATTCGAGATGCTGTTGCTTTTTTCTGTAGTAGAAGTGGTGCAGGACTGGAATATATAGACACGCTTACTGTATAGTTAAGGGGTTGTTTAAATTCATAATCCTAAACCTAAGCAATTGTAATAGTAGTACTCATCTAAGCAAAACATCACCATTTATCAATACTATATGACTACAAACATGCTCTTCCTTTGAAACAACTTATTTTCTGTCGCCACTGATTTCCCGCCGTCAGGCTGAACAGTTCTAGGAACGGTTCCACTTATATTTCCATTCGTCCTGATCATTAATCATCCTCCACAACGGTCTCTATTTACATCTGACGCTCTTCCGAAGAGCTTTGTTATCCATCTCACAGTGGAAAATGAAAGAAACTGCATAGAGGAGAGGGCGGGGTAAGATGAGCCATTTTGTTCTTGCGTTGTCCTCAAGATGAGAGAATTCCGTTTACAAATAGTCATATTTCTTTTCTTAAATCTAATTAAATATGAAAATTTCAATCTTTAATTGTTTGTATTTCTCAAACAATTATGTGCACAGCAAAGTTGTAACCTTCCCAAAAACAGACTAAACTGAGAGTTTGTTGAGTAAAGTTAACCTTAAGTTAAAAGCCTGGCTCAATTTACCCCACCGCATTTGGCTCACTTTGCCCCATAGCTGCCATTTTTGGACAAAACTACCTAGCTTACCAATTCAGGCTAATGTTTAGCTAAATGATTTGCACGGTTTTATGCATTGCTAAATCAACAATATGGACAAATTTGCTTCGGTGTAACAGCCATTGTTATGCTAAAATTTCACATTGACAAGCCAAAAACAGTTTTTAAAGTAAAGTGTTGACTTCCTCTTTTCTCATGTGTTTCTCCTTTTCACAGTCTGGAAGAAATGACGGGTGTTTTCAAAATATATGGTCATATGACAATAAAAGTGCATGGTTGTTAAGATAAAATGGATGGGTCAACTTACCCACCGGCTCATCTTACCCCACTCTCTCCCTGGCTGAGTCGGATCGGCACGGAAATGAACGAACAGTTTTGCTCGACGGTGGAAAAGGAATGTTTTCTCACTAAAGTTCAATACTTATGGTTATAAGGGTTGTTTGAATCCATAATCCTACATATAAGCAATTGTGATAGTGGCACTAACCGAACACCACTAATTATCAATGTTATGTGTGAGTACTTGATGTTCTTAATTATGGAAATAAATGAACAACCTGCCTTAAATAAACGAGTCTCTTGCTGGAGAGGAAAGAGGAATGCACTTACCATCGGTTCAAACCATTCATACACGTCACTGGAAAGCCAGACTCACTATTTATACAAAAGTGCAAGAAAATCTTCATTTATTTTACATGTCAAAACAGTTCAGAGACAGGAAGCTAGTGTCACTGGGTTGTATCATAAAACGTTCAAAACGCTGACATTTTGGCCTGTTTTTACATTTAACATGACGTTCCTCACTTAGTTTCAAGTATTTCAGCGTTATTTATAGAGGAAGAACAGCATTTGCTTATGAGATATAAATTCTCTCATCGTTCTTTTGCGAAGTGAATTGGTTAATCAGTTCACAAAATAATTGGTATGATTCATTCATACATCGATGTGTCTACATGAAGTTAATAAAATAATGGAAGAATTTACACTTTTGGGTAATATCCTTTTAACTCACATGTGTAGGTTAGCCTGAAGCTCATATTCAAGTCACATGATTCGTCTAACCTTCAAAATATGTTGAATAATATTCATAATTTTGCGAATATAGAAAGCTGTTCCATTTTCAAGATCAGAATTATTCCTAGTCTTGTTACAATGCACAACATTCACATAACAAAGCAAATATGCAAGACACTGTAACTCAATTTAATTTATTTATGTGAGCAACGAAATGTCGGCTTTGTCTGTGATACAGAGAAATACTGTGAAACAACATAAGCAAATCAAGAAATACCGTCCTTCATGAACAGAGAGAACGTTTACATGTATTTATAGTGAGTGATGCTTGGCAGTGAGGCATCTGTAGTCATCCTGTTAATAATGCTGTTAAAAGCACACAAAGTCAATGGGTTAGAGAAAAACATGCAAACATTTACACCTACCCACCATACACCATTCTACAAAGAGCCGCGGCTCAAAAGCTTGTGTCAAAATGGCTTTACTAAGAAAAGGTAGCTGTAAATGCTTCAATTTAGTGAAACACCTACCAGATATTTACATCTTTTTGCAACCTCTCCTTTTGTGAGGTAACACTTTTAGCAACATTGATTTGACCATTCACACGGGTAATGCAGTCTTTTGGGACCGTAGTGGGAAAAAGCGACAGTCTCTTCACAAAGAATGCAAGATGGGAGAGGAAACCCAGCAGTAAAAAGAAGAGAGATGAGGTTATATTGTCAACTCAAAGAAACATCCAGATAGGCTCTGGTGAGGCTAAGACACTTCGAATGGTCTTCTAAAGGGCTGACGTCTTTCATACAGCTCTGCCCTAGATACTTATCAATGGTCGCAGAGATGCCTCTCAGGGCTGAGCGGCTCAAAACTTGTCCTTCATTTCCGTATGTCTGACATTTCCTGTTATCAGCGGACTCGAACAATGTCAGATCCCCAAAGATGCCCCATTCAGACACAGCCGTCGCGAGAAGGTGTGGCTAAATTTGTAACCACATTCAGGCAAAGACCGAGCTTTTAAGTAGAGGTGAAACCCCTCGATGGAGATGAAGGCTGAGGAATTACATCACTCTTTGACCGATTCACAATGGAAAGCGACGACACTGGTTGGTTAACTACTGACACTTGTTGACTATCAATGGCAGTCAGAATTGGAAATGATGTATAAAACTTGAGGCCTGTTTAATACCGCTGTTCCTCCCTGCGGAAAAGACCATCAATGCTGGTCACCATCATATGTTTTTGTTGCTGGTACTGAGCAAGAGACATTGAAGTCTAAAAACAACATGAAATCAACAACACTGACCTATTTTCTTTCTTAATACACATCCCTGGTCTTGTAGTGCATTATTGTGCATGACTCAATTTTGTCTTTATGATCCTTCATTGTCTTTGTAATGCAGTTGAAGCCATTTTTCTTTTCGGCTGATGCCATTAAAATCACCTAGGTCTGGTTCAAAATCCAGTCATTTCCCAATGGATAACATCAAATCCAGCCCTACATTTCACTCAGAAATATGACCGAATTAAAATGGGTTGCAATGGTGACTTCAATCGGTAAGACTTCCTTGATCACGTTTTGCTTGTCCACCAGATTGGAAAACACTAGACCAGCACAAACCAGTGAGAACATCATAAAAACGCAAGTTGGTCTTTTCAGCAGGGATCTTGTCAGTCTATACACGTCATCAATGTCCTAAACTAAATTCCAATGAATAGTTAGTAATTCCATTGGTTGTTTAGTAATTCAACTGGTATTTCTAGTTGTACAGAAAAGGTAACAGGAATACAGTTTTGCATTGTGTTGCAAAGTGGCTCGAGAGTAGTTGAGCAGCTGACACTGCCAAGATGATAGGCACACCGAAGAGGGCTAGACAACTGTGGCTACAAACATAAGACACAATGGAGTTCAGTATTTTTGGGTCTGTTCTGAACACATAATGATGGGAAGGCTTCAACTGTGAGTCTACTTTAGCACCATCTCATACTGTGAGAGTCATTATCATATTGGTAAACATTGAGAGTATGGCACTGTAGTGATATTTACTCTAAAACAAGGGAAAGGACTGGCTTACACAAAGGTAATATCTGAAGCACTGTGCCGTGTCATCAAAAGATGATCAATTTTACATTTGCGTGTCTTGCCCTTTGATGATAGATGCGTTTCACTGAGAGGTCTTGTTTATACGTAAGTGAGAAACAACACAAGAAAAACAAATTTGCAATGATTGTTGAGTGTCGAGATCACTTCTTTTCTTCTTAACACAGTGCTTCTCCTTCACCGATGACAGACGTCATTGGTCGACAGGCTTCATCAATGAGTATCGCTTCTTCCGGCGCCTGCCACAGGCCTCTGAGCCCCATTGGCTATCCATTCAGTATGGCCTTAACTCGATCTCTTCCGTTCCAGTGTGTGCCCTCATACAGGTGTTGTCCTCCTGTTGATACCATCATTAAGGTCTTTGGGAAAGCAGTTGTGCACTTGGAGGAATCCAGAATCGTGCTCAGGGCTGTAGGAGCTGTCCGTCCCTGACTTGAGGGGATCTCTTGTCAATGTATACATGTTGATCTCGCCTATGGGAGCCGAACTCCTCATCTTCATGCCCACGGGTGACGCCTCACGGGATGCTTCAGTGGAGCGAGAGCTGGAGCGAGAGTGCCGTCGACGATAGCGAAAGCTGGGTATGCGAGAATACGGCGAAGAGGACAAGGTAGCCTTGATGAACTCACGGTGTGCTTTGAACCGTACTTCTTTGCTCTTCTCAATGTAGATACTGACAGTCAAAACGGCCACTGCCTCAGCCACAATGAAAGAGAGTGCTCCAAAATAGAACGACCAACCGTAGTTATACTGGTTTTTCTTGTCTTCGTCACGTTTGTCACTGGGGTCACCGGCGTTGCTTGAGATGTAGACAATTATACCAATGATGTTGCTCAAACCTGCCAGACACGAAACAGAGCCAAGAAAGCATGAGAGAAATGCCTTTAAAAATAATATAACAGATGTATTACTTTATTTAGCTTAAGATGTTGCATTCGGCTGATTGAGATGTGTAAACAGAACCACCATGTTTGAAAGGTTAACATTGAAGGCGGAGCTCAACAGAAGTAATCACTACTCAACCTACTGTTATCACTGACAACAGTGCCATAACATTGTGCAGCTTATGGCTGTACGAACTGACAATACAGACTCTAGACAAAATGGGACTTTTAACAGTGGAGGATACTGATAATAATAATAATTCATTACATTTATATAGCGCTTTATCCTAGACACTCAAAGCGCTTTACATGGACGGGGGGGAATAGAGTGCAGCATCCACCTGGATGATGCGATGGCAGCCATATTGAGCCAGAATGCTCACCACACACCATCTTATTGGTGGAGAGGAGGCAGAGTGATGAAGCCAATTAAAGAATGGCGATGATTGGGAAGCCATGATGGACAAATTTGGCCAGGATGCCGGGGTTACACCCCTACTCTTTACGAAGTTCATCCTGGGATTTTTAATGACCACGGAGAGTCAGGACCTAGGTTTAACGTCTCATCTGAAAGACGGTGCTTGTTGCAGTACAGTGTCCCCGTCACTATACTGGGGCGTTAGGACCCACAGAGACTGCAGGGTGAGCACCCCCTGCTGGCCTCCTAACACCACTTCCAGCAGCAACCTAGTCATTCCCAAAAGTCTCCTATCCCGGAAATAACCAGCCTCAGCCCTGCTTAGCTTCAGTGGGCAACCAGTCTTGGCCTACAGGGTGTCATTGCTGCCGGCAATTGATGCAGGCTGCAAATGTATAATCTACTGCATGTTTTTTAAGGGGTCAAGGTTTGACTGGTTGGTGTAATTTGGTGGAAGCCAAACCTCCTCCAGCACACCTCGCTGCAATTTTTAAGTTATCCTGAACATGATTATAAGCGGGTTCAGGTGTGTATGATTAGCATTGTCGCTAAACTCAGCAGGAAATAACTTCTCCAGAGGCAGGGTTGGCTACCCATGGTGTAACCCGGTCCTACTTAAACCACTCAGAGTGGGATTCAAACCAGCATCAACTAACAAGAATGCTTAAGACTCTAGAATCAGTTGCTAGTGTACCTCCTGAGGTCAGGTTCACCTGAACAGCTCTTACTATCCATAACATTCCCCCCCCTAAACATCACTCCCATCTAGGTCACTGCTCCTATGTAGACGCTTTTTTGCAGATGCTTTTATCCAGCGACTTACATTCAAGAAACACATTGACATTCTAATCAGTTCTTGCTTTCCCTGGGAATTTGTAAAATTTACATTTTACAATTACATTGTAAACACCAATGCTGTACTGCTTGATCTACAGGAAAGCTTCAGGAACATGCATCACTCTGAGAGGGATTTGAATCAGCATCAGCCATAGTGGTGGGTGGTGTGCACGATAGCAAATATGTAAAGACCGCTGTATCTAGTGTCCAGGGGTGTGAGGTTAAGCAGCACAGAACTTCTTAGCTATTCTCTGTTACCTTAGCATCGTCCAATTAGCCCCTGCTGGAAATTTTTGTAACTTCAACCTCTGGCTGAAAAACTGCTGAATGGGAATTGTAATAGATAGATTTCCCCTGGCATTATAAACCTTCTTGGTTTACGTGTGGATCTTGACCTTTCCAATATGGCAGAAATGCTGATGTATTGTGGTAATTAGTATCGGTTGCTAATGCAGACCCATCAATAATTCTGCAAATTAACCCTATCTAGCCTTTACTGAAGTATTTTAAAAGGTCTACTGTTTAGATAACACATTTAATACATGAACTGAGTGATGAAACTGTACAAGGAAGGCACTTTTAGTATAAGCTATATCAACCCACTAAATTCAGTTAAGTAACAGCTAAAAAAAAGGTGGAGGAGTTGTTGCCCCCTCATTTCCAGTGAACCTGACAGTAACAGCAGGTATAAGTTGGAATATCAGAGCATGCATATTGCGCTATATTATATTACATTCAGAGAACAAATTGTGCTTGGTAATAGAGATATAAAATAGTCTAAAGGGAATTGAAGGCCCCCTGCGTGCATGTTAGCGAGGTTTACCTGCTGCCACAAACAGTATCCCTGCGCAGAGTAATATGGTGCTCCACTTGCTGTAGATGCGTCCCACCCCGACACAAAGCCCTCCCAGCAACAGAAGAACGGTACTGAGGATGGGGAACACACTGGAGGCGCGCACAATACCTGTTGAAGTACACACGTAAACACAGGTTTTACTTGATGTCAAAAGTGCATGATAAGAATATCAACAGTAATATTGCTGAAGAGAATGCGGCTCACGTAAGAGATACTCAGAGCTGTCTGTGTCATAATCGTTATCATCCGGGAAATGATTGATTCGGTAACAACTTCCTTTGTTGAGACCTACAAACATATGAAACCGGTCAAGATTAGAGTTGTGAGGACATGCAAATATATGCAAATCACCAAGCAAAAATTAGAATACTAGTCAGCAGAACAAACAATTAAAAAGCAAAATATATATCTTGCATTTGGTAGCAGTTTGTTCTGTTTCCATTTATGAACATTGTAGCTCTGCAGTTGCAATTATTGCGAGGCGTGTCGTGTTTTTAAAATAAAAATTCTATTTGATCATATACTTACGACTATCACTCGGAAATCAAAACACGTCAAATCGGACAGACAGTGAAAACAAAAGTGCTTCTCATCTGGGTGAATGAAGAAAGCGACATATGTTTTACAGGTAATTTCAGATGAGTGACATCACAGAGATTATTGGTGTTCTGCTTCTGATGCATGAATGGTACCTGGATGGTAAAAAAGTGAAGTTGTTTCAGAAGCAGAGCAAGCTTTACGAATGTGCATAAAGAAATTAAAATTCACTTTTGATTTCGTCTTGACTATTATGCTATATAATGGTTCCTAATGTTGTTTTGGAGGTGTCTAACCCCCAATTACTCCCTGGGTGCCACAATGGCTGCCCGTTGCTCCGGGTGTGTCATTGCTTGCAGTGTGTGTTTACTACTATGGTTCTAATGTGTGTGCGCTAACTTGGATGGATTAAATTTAAGTATAGGTTACTCACATATAACTTACTTTTCTCAAACAGCTCGATCAAAGATGTAGTCTCTCTTGATCCCTTCTTTCAGAAAGGCTACTCTGCTCTGCTTTGTCAGATGGTCCAGTCTGTTGTGATTGGTCTACTCTGCTCTGATTGGTCAGATGGTTCAGTCTGTCGTGATTGGTCTACTCTGCTCTGATTGGTCAGATGGTCCAGTCTGTCGTGATTGGTCTACTCTGCTCTGATTGGTCAGATGGTTCAGTCTGTTGTGATTGGTCAACTCTGCTCTGATTGGTCAGATGGTTCAGTCTGTCGTGATTGGTCTACTCTGCTCTGATTGGTCAGATGGTTCAGTCTGTCGTGATTGGTCAACTCTGCTCTGATTGGTCAGATGGTTCAGTCTGTTGTGATTGGTCAACTCTGCTCTGATTGGTCAGATGGTTCAGTCTGTCGTGATTGGTCTACTCTGCTCTGATTGGTCAGATGGTCCAGTCTGTTGTGATTGGTCAACTCTGCTCTGATTGGTCAGATGGTTCAGTCTGTTGTGATTGGTCTACTCTGCTCTGATTGGTCAGATGGTTCAGTCTGTTGTGATTGATCTACTCTGCTCTGATTGGTCAGATGGTCCAGTCTGTCGTGATTGGTCTACTCTGCTCTGATTGGTCAGATGGTTCAGTCTGTTGTGATTGGTCAACTCTGCTCTGATTGGTCAGATGGTTCAGTCTGTTGTGATTGGTCTACTCTGCTCTGATTGGTCAGATGGTCCAGTCTGTCGTGATTGGTCTACTCTGCTCTGATTGGTCAGATGGTTCAGTCTGTTGTGATTGGTCAACTCTGCTCTGATTGGTCAGATGGTCCAGTCTGTCGTGATTGATCTACTCTGCTCTGATTGGTCAGATGGTTCAGTCTGTTGTGATTGGTCTACTCTGCTCTGATTGGTCAGATGGTTCAGTCTGTTGTGATTGGTCTACTCTGCTCTGATTGGTCAGATGGTTCAGTCTGTTGTGATTGGTCAACTTTGCTCTGATTGGTCAGATGGTCCAGTCTTTTGTGATTGGTCTACTCTGCTCTGATTGGTCAGATGGTCCAGTCTGTCGTGATTGGTCTACTCTGCTCTGATTGGTCAGATGGTTCAGTCTGTTGTGATTGGTCAACTTTGCTCTGATTGGTCAGATGGTCCAGTCTGTTGTGATTGATCAACTCTACTCTGCTCTGATTGGTCAGATGGTTCAGTCTGTTGTGATTGGTCTACTCTGCTCTGATTGGTCAGATGGTTCAGTCTGTTGTGATTGATCTACTCTGCTCTGATTGGTCAGATGGTCCAGTCTTTTGTGATTGGTCAACTCTGCTCTGATTGGTCAGATGGTTCAGTCTGTTGTGATTGATCTACTCTGCTCTGATTGGTCAGATGGTCCAGTCTTTTGTGATTGGTCAACTCTGCTCTGATTGGTCAGATGGTCCAGTCTGTCGTGATTGATCTACTCTGCTCTGATTGGTCAGATGGTTCAGTCTGTTGTGATTGGTCTACTCTGCTCTGATTGGTCAGATGGTTCAGTCTGTTGTGATTGGTCTACTCTGCTCTGATTGGTCAGATGGTTCAGTCTGTTGTGATTGGTCAACTTTGCTCTGATTGGTCAGATGGTCCAGTCTTTTGTGATTGGTCTACTCTGCTCTGATTGGTCAGATGGTCCAGTCTGTCGTGATTGGTCTACTCTGCTCTGATTGGTCAGATGGTTCAGTCTGTTGTGATTGGTCAACTTTGCTCTGATTGGTCAGATGGTCCAGTCTGTTGTGATTGATCAACTCTACTCTGCTCTGATTGGTCAGATGGTTCAGTCTGTTGTGATTGGTCTACTCTGCTCTGATTGGTCAGATGGTTCAGTCTGTTGTGATTGATCTACTCTGCTCTGATTGGTCAGATGGTCCAGTCTTTTGTGATTGGTCAACTCTGCTCTGATTGGTCAGATGGTCCAGTCTTTTGTGATTGGTCTACTCTGCTCTGATTGGTCAGATGGTCCAGTCTGTTGTGATTGATCAACTCTACTCTGCTCTGATTGGTCAGATGGTTCAGTCTGTTGTGATTGGTCTACTCTGCTCTGATTGGTCAGATGGTTCAGTCTGTTGTGATTGATCTACTCTGCTCTGATTGGTCAGATGGTCCAGTCTTTTGTGATTGGTCAACTCTGCTCTGATTGGTCAGATGGTCCAGTCTTTTGTGATTGGTCTACTCTGCTCTGATTGGTCAGATGGTCCAGTCTGTCGTGATTGGTCTACTCTGCTCTGATTGGTCAGATGGTTCAGTCTGTTGTGATTGATCAACTCTACTCTGCTCTGATTGGTCAGATGGTTCAGTCTGTTGTGATTGGTCTACTCTGCTCTGATTGGTCAGATGGTTCAGTCTGTTGTGATTGGTCTACTCTGCTCTGATTGGTCAGATGGTCCAGTCTGTTGTGATTGATCAACTCTACTCTGCTCTGATTGGTCAGATGGTTCAGTCTGTTGTGATTGGTCTACTCTGCTCTGATTGGTCAGATGGTTCAGTCTGTTGTGATTGATCTACTCTGCTCTGATTGGTCAGATGGTTCAGTCTGTTGTGATTGATCTACTCTGCTCTGATTGGTCAGATGGTCCAGTCTTTTGTGATTGGTCAACTCTGCTCTGATTGGTCAGATGGTTCAGTCTGTCGTGATTGGTCTACTCTGCTCTGATTGGTCAGATGGTCCAGTCTGTCGTGATTGGTCTACTCTGCTCTGATTGGTCAGATGGTCCAGTCTGTCGTGATTGGTCTACTCTGCTCTGATTGGTCAGATGGTCCAGTCTGTCGTGATTGATCTACTCTGCTCTGATTGGTCAGATGGTCCAGTCTGTCGTGATTGATCTACTCTATTCTGATTGGTCAGATGGTCCAGTCTGTCGTGATTGATCTACTCTGCTCTGATTGGTCAGATGGTCCAGTCTGTCGTGATTGGTCTACTCTGCTCTGATTGGTCAGATGGTCCAGTCTGTCGTGATTGATCTTCTCTGCTCTGATTGGTCAGATGGTCCAGTCTGTCGTGATTGGTCTACTCTGCTCTGATTGGTCAGATGGTCCAGTCTGTTGTGATTGATCTACTCTGCTCTGATTGGTCAGATGGTTCAGTCTGTTGTGATTGATCTACACTGCTCTGATTGGTCAGATGGTCCAGTCTGTCGTGATTGATCTACTCTGCTCTGATTGTTCAGATGGTCCAGTCTGTTGTGATTGGTCAACTCTGCTCTGATTGGTCAGATGGTCCAGTCTGTCGTGATTGATCTACTCTGCTCTGATTGGTCAGATGGTTCAGTCTGTTGTGATTGGTCTACTCTGCTCTGATTGGTCAGATGGTTCAGTCTGTTGTGATTGGTCTACTCTGCTCTGATTGGTCAGATGGTCCAGTCTGTTGTGATTGGTCTACTCTGCTCTGATTGGTCAGATGGTTCAGTCTGTTGTGATTGGTCTACTCTGCTCTGATTGGTCAGATGGTTCAGTCTGTTGTGATTGGTCAACTTTGCTCTGATTGGTCAGATGGTCCAGTCTTTTGTGATTGGTCTACTCTGCTCTGATTGGTCAGATGGTCCAGTCTGTCGTGATTGGTCTACTCTGCTCTGATTGGTCAGATGGTTCAGTCTGTTGTGATTGGTCAACTTTGCTCTGATTGGTCAGATGGTCCAGTCTGTTGTGATTGATCAACTCTACTCTGCTCTGATTGGTCAGATGGTTCAGTCTGTTGTGATTGGTCTACTCTGCTCTGATTGGTCAGATGGTTCAGTCTGTTGTGATTGATCTACTCTGCTCTGATTGGTCAGATGGTCCAGTCTTTTGTGATTGGTCAACTCTGCTCTGATTGGTCAGATGGTCCAGTCTTTTGTGATTGGTCTACTCTGCTCTGATTGGTCAGATGGTCCAGTCTGTTGTGATTGATCAACTCTACTCTGCTCTGATTGGTCAGATGGTTCAGTCTGTTGTGATTGGTCTACTCTGCTCTGATTGGTCAGATGGTTCAGTCTGTTGTGATTGATCTACTCTGCTCTGATTGGTCAGATGGTCCAGTCTTTTGTGATTGGTCAACTCTGCTCTGATTGGTCAGATGGTTCAGTCTGTTGTGATTGGTCTACTCTGCTCTGATTGGTCAGATGGTTCAGTCTGTTGTGATTGATCTACTCTGCTCTGATTGGTCAGATGGTCCAGTCTTTTGTGATTGGTCAACTCTGCTCTGATTGGTCAGATGGTCCAGTCTTTTGTGATTGGTCTACTCTGCTCTGATTGGTCAGATGGTCCAGTCTGTCGTGATTGGTCTACTCTGCTCTGATTGGTCAGATGGTTCAGTCTGTTGTGATTGATCAACTCTACTCTGCTCTGATTGGTCAGATGGTTCAGTCTGTTGTGATTGGTCTACTCTGCTCTGATTGGTCAGATGGTTCAGTCTGTTGTGATTGGTCTACTCTGCTCTGATTGGTCAGATGGTCCAGTCTGTTGTGATTGATCAACTCTACTCTGCTCTGATTGGTCAGATGGTTCAGTCTGTTGTGATTGGTCTACTCTGCTCTGATTGGTCAGATGGTTCAGTCTGTTGTGATTGATCTACTCTGCTCTGATTGGTCAGATGGTTCAGTCTGTTGTGATTGATCTACTCTGCTCTGATTGGTCAGATGGTCCAGTCTTTTGTGATTGGTCAACTCTGCTCTGATTGGTCAGATGGTCCAGTCTGTTGTGATTGATCAACTCTGCTCTGATTGGTCAGATGGTCCAGTCTGTCGTGATTGATCTACTCTGCTCTGATTGGTCAGATGGTCCAGTCTGTCGTGATTGGTCTACTCTGCTCTGATTGGTCAGATGGTCCAGTCTGTCGTGATTGGTCTACTCTGCTCTGATTGGTCAGATGGTCCAGTCTGTCGTGATTGATCTACTCTGCTCTGATTGGTCAGATGGTCCAGTCTGTCGTGATTGATCTACTCTGCTCTGATTGGTCAGATGGTCCAGTCTGTCGTGATTGATCTACTCTGCTCTGATTGGTCAGATGGTCCAGTCTGTCGTGATTGGTCTACTCTGCTCTGATTGGTCAGATGGTCCAGTCTGTCGTGATTGATCTTCTCTGCTCTGATTGGTCAGATGGTCCAGTCTGTCGTGATTGGTCTACTCTGCTCTGATTGGTCAGATGGTCCAGTCTGTTGTGATTGATCTACTCTGCTCTGATTGGTCAGATGGTTCAGTCTGTTGTGATTGATCTACACTGCTCTGATTGGTCAGATGGTCCAGTCTGTCGTGATTGATCTACTCTGCTCTGATTGGTCAGATGGTCCAGTCTGTCGTGATTGATCTACTCTGCTCTGATTGGTCAGATGGTCCAGTCTGTCGTGATTGGTCTACTCTGCTCTGATTGGTCAGATGGTTCAGTCTGTCGTGATTGGTCTACTCTGCTCTGATTGGTCAGATGGTTCAGTCTGTCGTGATTGGTCTACTCTGCTCTGATTGGTCAGATGGTTCAGTCTGTCGTGATTGGTCTACTCTGCTCTGATTGGTCAGATGGTTCAGTCTGTTGTGATTGGTCAACTCTGCTCTGATTGGTCAGATGGTCCAGTCTGTTGTGATTGGTCTACTCTGCTCTGATTGGTCAGATGGTTCAGTCTGTCGTGATTGGTCTACTCTGCTCTGATTGGTCAGATGGTTCAGTCTGTCGTGATTGGTCTACTCTGCTCTGATTGGTCAGATGGTCCAGTCTTTTGTGATTGGTCTACTCTGCTCTGATTGGTCAGATGGTTCAGTCTGTTGTGATTGCTCTACTCTGCTTTGATTGGTCAGATGGTTCAGTCTGTTGTGATTGGTCTACTCTGCTCTGATTGGTCAGATGATACAGTCTGAGTTGATTTGTCTACTCTGCTTAGAGTGCATGTCAGAAATCTGACTTTTAGCTCTGGATCTTACTAGGTGTTTGTATCACAGCTATATAAACCGTAATGATGGTGTCATTTTGATGCAAATATGCATTTTCATAATGCAAAAATGTTTCAAACCTACATAGGTTTGTAACAGGAAGTGAGACTGGAATTACTATCTCCGTGTTTCTGCAATTCAGAATCGATTCATTCATTTAGGAGACAATAACAATTTGTTCTGCACTTAGATCTTTAAATCTTTGCATACTTTTTACATTCATAAACAGCTATATTACTCACTACCTGAAAAGGTAATATTCGAAAAAGCAAAACAGGGACACTTTAATTGAGGAAGTATGTGTTCATCAGGTCTTAACATTCATCATAAAGTGCAACATTTCAAACCTCCCTCTCTCTGTCTGTCTCCAGGTGAAGTCTACTCCCTGTGACACAGCTTTTGTGTGGCCCAGCATGTCATTAATTGGGTCTAGTGTTAAAAAAGGAGCAAATTAATTAGTATTAAATAGGTCTGAGAAAGTGGGGCATGTGTTTTCTAGTCTAGTCATTGTAAAAAAAGAAGAAAAAAGAGACCTCGGTAAAAAAAAAAGGGGGAGAAAAAATAAATTAAAAAAATCATTAAGTATATATATACACTATACTGTGTACTTCATTTATTGCCATATTATATATAATACTTCATATGCTGCCTATTAAAAAAATACCCAAACTGTTATAAAATGGCAACTGAAAAACATTCTTCAATGCACATAATCCCAAAATCATTTTCCATTACATTATAAGTTGCTCCAGCATCACAACAACTTATTTTTTTATAGAGCCTCTAATCTAGATATCACTCTTCATCATCTAATCAAATTCACAATGGATAGTCTCACCCAACAGTGCATGAGGTATCATGTTTCAAGTAAAATAGGGCGCAAATACAATTTCTTGCTGACTCTAAAAACATAGATTGTTACTAAGTAAAAACAGTATTCCAGAATGAGACTTTGTCAACAATCAGAATAGGTGTTTATAATATTGTATCTATAAAAGTTACACTGTGACAATGGTACTCTGTCAAATATAACAGAATAAACTTTAAAACAAATCTTGTTCCTGGGTCACAAAAATTGTGTAATAACATACATCAACAATAGGATACTGTCCAATAACTGAATATGAGGAGGATGCACAGACATAGAAATGTTTGCCAATACTAATGGCTAATACTCAGTACTGTTATGACAGACAACATATATGATTGGATGAAAACCCCAATGCATTTAATATTTGATGTTTTTCTTCATCGTAGATTGCACGTCATATATATGGTGCATTTTATATAAAATATTGTATATCTTGCAATACATTGTCCACAATTTATTTGACTGCAAGGCTTTAAATATCTCTCATGAACATCTTAAGTCATATTTTTGTTATTTAACATAAAATGTTACATTTGAAAATGAATTACTTATAATGAAAGTATTTGGACTGTGCTCTTGAGACAACGTGAGCGATGTCTGATGATCATGATCTCCCGCATGATTTGAGAAGAACATCTGGTGCTTCTAAGAAAGCAAGAAAACCAGACTTTTTGTATCGTTTAAATGCTTAATGCCACAAACATGCTTATTTGATTAGTGTCCTACATTTACATTTATGCATTTGGCAGACGCTTTTATCCAAAGCGACTTACATTGCATTTAAGAAATGCATTGAATCAGGTCTTGCTTTCCCTGGGATCGAACCCATGACCGTGGCGTTGTAAGCACTAGTGCTCTACTGATTGAACTATAGTACATCATCCATTTTCATCCTTCATAATCCTTACTTTTTATTTCCAGGTTTAACATCTAACATTTCCATTGTGTTTACAAACTTTCTAACAGGCTTTTGGAGCAAGTACAGTATAATAGCTTCTCTTAGTGTGTACAGTGAGCCATAGGAGCTTATGTAAACTCCAGCTGCTGATTTATAGGTGCTGGTTATTGGCCCAGTGACTGAAGTGCATCCAGCCTCATAAAGACAAAATAAGCAACCTTGCTTGACTGACACGGAGGCACATCGGAGAGGGAGAGCGAGTGAGGAGAAAACGAGCGCTTGGTCCCTGCGGCCTGCCTGGAGGTAACATTGCTCATCACTGAGCATGTCTTCTCCATGGCAACCTCAGGTCTGATCCAACAATCTGATTTCCATGTCTCCAAGGACGCTTTTGACATCTTCATTGTGGTTTAATACAGCAGACAGCAACACAGTACTCTCCCCCATGCCAAAAAACCCACATCCCCACTGGGCGAGGAAACAGCTGCCACATAACCCGTCTTCAGCTGCCTCCAGCATTTGGTCATAATTGTGAATCGGCGCAGGACGGCCAATCATCTGCCTTGTCGAGAAGTGAAACCAATCACTGCTTTGCACGCTTTTCTTTGGCTCGACCCCTCTCAAATCCATCCATATGGAGAATGCCTTGGTGATATACGGTGTCATTTTTATTATCGTAGTAGTATTTGCGAAGGTAAGTTTCATTATTGTTATTTCTCATACTTGCCATTAGGGGACTAAAAATACTACTAACCCTGAGAATTAAACTTTGGTTTGTGACTAGGTTATGCTACGGACATTATATCGCAGGTTACAAACATTTAAGGGGACTTTAATACAGGCAGTTTAGTTCAGAATGGGACACGGTTTGCACGAAAAATTGCTAATGTTAAAGTTGTTTTGAGGAACCAGGTGCGCACTGGGGTACCGAACCTGAAGGTGGTGCTCTGAGATCGGATGCACTCGAACTGATTAGATAGAGCAAATTAGTATCTGGCATGCTGACTGAACAAAGGTGAGTCGCTTTGTATTTATAGGCCTTCTCTTGTGTTGATTGGGTAGATCATTTGAACATACACCTCCCAAACTTTGTTTATAAAACATCATGAAGTCAAGTAAACGGCTCATGCATTTTAGCCGATTATGATGCATTTAAAACGCATTTAAGCAAGAGTGAGCCTGCAGTATACACTCACCTAAAGGATTATTAGGAACAGCATACTAATACTGTGTTTGACCCCCTTTCACCTTCAGAACTGCCTTAATTCTACGTGGCATTGATTCAACAAGGTGCTGAAAGCATTCTTTAGAAATGTTGGCCCATATTGATAGGAGCATCTTGCAGTTTATGGAGATTTGTGGGATGCACATCCAGGACACGAAGCTCCCGTTCCACCACATCCCAAAGATGCTCTATTGGGTTGAGATCTGGTGACTGGGGCCATTTTAGCGCAGTGAACTCATTGCCATGTTCAAGAAACGTATTTGAAATGATTCGAGCTTTGTGACATTATCCTGCTGGAAGCAGCATCAGAGGATGGGTACATGGTGGTCATAAAGGGATGGACATGGTCAGAAACAATGCTCAGGTAGGCCTTGGCATTTAAACGATTCCCATTTGGCACTAAGGGGTCTAAAGCGTGCAAAAACATCCCCCACACCATTACACCACCACCACCAGCCTGCACAGTTATAATGTTCTCAGATCCATGTTCACAGATCCATGTTCTCATTGTTTTTACACCAAATTCTGACTCTACCCTCTGAATGTCTCAACAGAAATCAAGACTCATCAGACCAGGCAACATTATTCCAGTCTTCAACTGTCCAATTTTGGTGAGCTTGAGTGAGCCTGCAAGGGCATGGCAACAGTCACCTACACATTTATGCATTCAGCAGAGACTTTTATCCAAAGTGACTTGCATTGCATTCAAGAAACACATTGACATTCTAATCAGTTCTTGCTTTCCCTGGGAATCGAACCCATGACCTTTGGCATTGCAAGTGTCACGCTCTACTGTTTGAGCTACAGGAAAGCTTTTCATTCACCTCGATAGAGTCTGTTTGCAAGCAGCAGAAAGCCGCTTG
This sequence comes from Rhodeus uyekii, assembly GCA_037043235.1. Taxonomy (NCBI): domain Eukaryota; kingdom Metazoa; phylum Chordata; class Actinopteri; order Cypriniformes; family Acheilognathidae; genus Rhodeus; species Rhodeus uyekii. Next base: position 2,945,597 of record JAWRVZ010000067.1, read on the forward strand.
CATTAATTATCTTTACTCCAGATTATACTGTACATTCAAGTATTAAAGACAAAAGGAATACTGTATTTGCATGACTTATCTCTTGGCAAACACCATTCGTTCAAGGTTTATGCAGGAAAGCTAAACGGAGAGAATGGCAGCCCCGCACCTGGCACGTGCTCAAAGCTCGTTGTGAGTACGTTATTCAGCGCAGATCGGTGGCTGAAGTCAAACCCGGTGTCTAATTAGAGAATCCCTGGCCTTCCAGGCGTTGCATTTAATTACAGATCCATTGTGCATGCTGGGAATGACAAAAGTGACAGCTCTTCCCTTCCAATACACCCTGATCTCACAAACTAAGGAATGAAAACACTAGGTAATTAACTATACTTAGGGATCAAGATAATAAAGATCTTTTTGATGAAATCTGAGAACTTTATGTCCCTACATTGACATCTACGCAATTACCTTTGACGTTTCAAAATTAATAAGGAGATTGTAAAACTAATCAATATGAAATGAATGGCTTATTCCAAATGAGTTCTGAAGAGTTTTGGTTGTTTTTACTTGGTTGCATCACGTTTGAGCAAGAGCCAATGAGGTTCATTCTCGTGTCACGCATCACGCTTGAGCTTCAGCAAGAGCCAATGAGGTTCATTCTCGTGTCACGCATCACGCTTGAGCTTCAGCAAGAACCAATGAGGTTCATTCTCGTGTCACGCATCACGTTTGATCTTCAGGAAGAACCAATGAGGTTCATTCTCGTGTTACGCATCACGTTTGATCTTCAGCGAGAACCAATGAGGTTCATTCTTGTGTTACGCATCACGTTTGAGTTGCTCAAGAAACAATGAGGTCAAGCAGTTTCAGTTGAGCTTCGGTTTATGTATGCTGATCAGTGTTTAAATGTGAATAAAAGGTAAGGGCAAGGTAAGTATATTTATATAGCACATATCAGACACATTGGTAATTCAAAGTGCTTTACATAGAAGGAATTAAAATAATCAAAAGAAATGAGATCATCATTAAATGTGAGAATTTTTAAAAAAGTACATTAAAAAGTTTGGATGCAAAAGAAAAATGACTTTTTTTTTCTTTCTTTGTGGTATTCTCGCCGTGCACCTATATAACTCTAGACGTCTGTAGAGAGATACAGTTTTCAGATGAATTGGTCAGGGGAGATCTAAGATGCATTCCACAGCCCGCACTCAATTTGTTGTTGCGTTCCATGGCCCGAACGGTCCGAGACCCCCGACTAATGCATTCCACACTAGTCATAGATCAGGTACAACAACAAAAAGCATAGTTTTTAATAATGCGTTTTTAGGTTTTACTGTTAATTTAAAATAAAGTAGTCTTATTATATTAATAAAAAAGTTGCATAGCTTTTGTCCTTCTGATTTGGAAGCAAAGCATTTGTTTCTTTTTTTAATGAAAAAAAAAACACACATGCATAATGAGAAAATAAAGTGTGGGACATTCTTGATATTAAAAAGAGTTATTACACACCTGAAGCATGTGCACAGAAATCCGCCTCTCTTACAGTATGCGATTAAAATTAGTTCGAAAATATTGCGAGTATTCTTGTTAACATTTCATTAATACAAATGTATTATTTCTTGCTTCTATTGCTTCTAAAAAAATTGAGCACTGTAAATTTCATTTGTTTCTGATATTTGATATTCTGATATATGTATTTGCTCTACTGTTTGTTATTTGCATCTTTGTTCTTATTTTTAATAACACATTAAAAGAGAAAAAATAACTATTTTGTAATTATTGATATAGTAATTATTATTGAGAAAAGATTAGGATAAAAGTGCTGGAATTTCACTCTCAAAAATCTGTACAAACCCATAATTATAAAAACATGTATGGCACAGTTCAGTTATTGTATTAAACTTTCCTCAAGATAATTTTTTTATTTGACTTTACTTATGGCACAGTTCAGCTGTTGATTTTATCTTATTAAACTTTTTTTTTCCGGTTATACTTCACTCAAGGTTACTGTAAAAGTAATTTATTTTAATTAATTCTTTTATTTAGATTTTAATTACAGTACATTAAAAATATTTCAGGGAAATAATGGAGAAAAAATTTAATTATGCTAGCTAGACTAAACACATTTTGATCCGTTTGAATAAAATGAGCAAAAAAAAGCCCTGCTTTGAATATCAGCAGCATTTTCTACATAGATCTGAGAAAGTTTCTTCTTTCAATGCGTGAATAATCATATATTTCACACTATAAAATGACTAGACTAAGTAGGTAGTGGTTAATTACTGATGTCGACTAATTTTCTGAGCAATTATTTAAGTCAATATGAGTTCTGCTCTTAATATGAAACCTGATGACATAGAAATTAGACTTTTAGAAAAAGATAAGTATTAAGTTACCACTGTTCATTTCCTTGTTTAGCCTATAAACGCATACATGACGTCATCAGTCTGTGAAAATCGCACGACATATATCTATATATACATGTTATTAAACATCTGTCTGTCTGGCTGTCCCTCGTGTCCGTCTGTCTTTTTCTTTTCTATAGACAATAATCATATAAAGCAACAGATTCATCTATTTTTAAACAATTGGCCACGTTACCATAGTGATTTCAGACATATTGTTTCCAAGCAACAGCATCAAATGCAAGAAAGACATGAATGAAGGAAGAGGTTTATGTGGAGAATCTCTGGACTGATTACGCCTTTCCGTCCATTCAAGAAACCCACTGGTGTCAACAGAGAGAAATGGGGGAGCGTTTTCAGTCCCTTCCAAGTGAACGTCAACTTGTGTTCGCTTGAGACAGAGCCAACCCTCATGAAAGAGTTCGGATGAGTTGTTGACAGATCCTGTGGATGGAAGGCTAAGCTCAACTTTTTTGCTCGAAAATGCAGGCCGTTTAGATAGACGTATCGTCAAACTATATCTATAAACATTTTTCATGATCTTGGATGTGTTTGAGAATTATTTGAGCTCAGATTTTGATATCTTGACGCTTTGCCTTTCTAAAGGCCTGTTTATGAAAGGAGAAAAGTAATGGTTAACTTGAGTGTCCCATTTTTCATTCGAGTTGTAAACTCTTAAAGGGATAGTTCACCCAAAAGGTCATTATTTACTCGCCCTTATGTCGATCCAAACCTGTAAGATTTTCGTTCATCTTCTGAACACAAATGAAGATTTTTGTCTTCGATTTCTGTCATTCAATTGACAGGCTATGCAACTACCACTTTCAAGCCCCAGAAAGGAAGACACCATTAAAGCAATCCACGCCACTCCAGAGGTTTAATCTCAGTTTTATAAAGCGATGTGAGTGCACAGAAAACACAATTTACCACTTTATTTACGAAATACAAAACTCACGCAACATCCACTCAATCATCAACACATTCATGCATTTGACAAACACTTTTATCCAAAGCGACTTGCATTGCATTCAAGAAACACATTGACATTCTAATCAGTTCTTGCTTTCCTGGGAATCGAACCCATGACATTGGTGTTGCAAGCGCCACTCTCGAATGCAACTCATCCACATCATCCCTCAATAAAACTGAGGTCAAACTGGAATCACACAGATTACTTACTGCTTTTCCGCGGCTTTAAAGCGGTAGTTGCATAGCCTGCCAATGGAACGACAGAATCTCATCCAAAAGATCTTTGTGTTTCGACACGAGGGTGAGTAATTAATGGCACCATCTACATTTGTGGGTGAACTTGGCAGTTAAATACAGACTAAGCATCTGACAGTAAGAGGCCAATATGTTGTTTTTGAGTGGAGAAACCGAACAAAAGCCTCCTAAAGCAACACCCGGGTGGTGTCTGAAGACAAAGGAGGAACAATGAACTTAGTTGTGTCTCTTTTAAAACTCAAGAAAGGATGGTACCCTCAATGCAGCAGATCCTCCAGAGCCCGGAGTGCGTGAGGTCTCCGCGGACCTTCTTGGGCTGCGTCTGCGTCTCGTCGGCGCTGCTGTTGGTGGCGTTACAGATGTAAGCCCGAGAATAAAGCCAGTAGTCGGTCCCGATGGCGATGCTCATCAAACTAAACGCCACGAAAGCCCCGACGGTGGCCAGCAGCATCTGCATCCCACGGTCACACCACGCCATGGCCACTCATAATAGTAATAGCAAGGATAATAATCCACTCATCGTTCAAACAAGCGTCGCTTTGTTCGGGCAGGATCAGGAAACTTGAGCGCGGCTCCTCCACATGTTGCTGTTGATGTAGTGAGCGGTTCTCAGCTCGCATATCGGATTTGCTTTCTAGGCTTTACAAGGAGTTTTGATCATCAGCTCGTCCATTGCCTATAATCAAACCCCTTTTTCCAAACTCAGATGGCTTTGATTTGGGATTGCGATCTTCAAACCACACCTTCAGTCCCACTAACCAATGAGAAACACACATGAAGAATAAGATGATGCTCTCACATCCCTTCGTGATCATGAGGATGTTTTAATGCCGAAACGGGCATGAAATGAGTTTGATGGTTTCATGCTTTTGTGGTCACCCGTTCAAAGTAGTTTTGAAATATAAGTATTTGAAATAGACATTGTTTGTAAAGAACATTTGCGTTTTAAATATGTGGTAACAGTTTTGGAGTTAAATAACACTCGGCTCAGATAGAGTACATATATTAGGCTATATTCTATACACAAAAATTGTAATATAAAATGTATTTAATAATAGAATATTAGGCTCCAGCATCCCTGCAATCTGGATGGAGAATAGAATACAATAGAATAATGTCAAAGAGAAGAGAAGAGAAGAGAAGAGAAAAGGTTCCAGCATTTCTGCAACCTTACATGTGACAAGTGGTTTGGAAAATGGATTGAGAATAGAACAGAATACAATATAATAGAATAATGGAGAATAGAAGAGAATAGAAAAGGTTCACACATCTCTGCAACCTTACATAGGACAAGCGTGTTGGAGAATAGAATAGAACAGAATAGAATGGAATATAATTGAACAGAATAATAGGCTCCAGCATTTCTGCAACCTTACATATGACAAGTGGTTTGGAAAATGGATGGAGAATAGAATAGAATAGAATATTAGGTTCCAACATCTCTGTAACCTTACATATGACAAGTGGTTTGGAAAATGGATGTAGAGTAGAGTAGAGTAGAATAATAGGCCCCAGCATTTCTGGAACCTTACATGGGACAGGCAGTTTGGAAAATGGATGAATAATATAATATAATATAATATAATATAATATAATATAATATAATATAATATAATATAATATAATATAATATAATAAAGTAGAATAGAATATTAGGTTCCAACATCTCTGCAACCTTACATGTGACAAGTGGTTTGGAAAATGGATGGAGAATCGAATAGAATAGAATAGAGTACAGTAGAATAGAATAGAGTAGAGTAGAGTACAGTAGAATAGAATAGAATAGAGTAGAGTAGAGTACAGTAGAATAGAATAGAATAGAGTAGAGTAGAGTACAATAGAATAGAATAGAATTGAGTAGAATTGAATAGAATAATAGGCTCCAGCATTTCTGCAACCTTACATGGGAAAGGCAGTTTGGAAAATGGATGGATAATAGAATAGAGTAGAATATAATATAATATAATAAAGTAGAATAGAATATTAAGTTCCAACATCTCTGCAACCTTACATAGGACAAGTGGTGTGGAAAATGGATGGAAAATAGAATAGATTGAATAATAGAGTAGAGTAGAATAAAATAGAATAGATAGGTAGAAAAATAAAAATTAAATTAAATATTCTGCTCTAGATCACACTTTTTTTCTTATTATTATTATTACTATTATTTTTCACCATCTACAACCTATATAGTTATTCATCTTAAATATTTATGTAAAGCACACCCAGGAATAACTGGAATATCAGTGTACTGACTGAAAGCACATCCAAAAACACTTTTAAAAAGGCACCGAGTCGCAGCGAGGGCTTCAGACTGGAATACCACGCTACTTTGATAGAAACTGCTACTGAATGCATATCATATTTATGAATCAAGCTAATCACATGGTTCGCTAAAGAATTTATTTAATTAGTTGCATAACATCCGAGACGTAAACAAATAATAAGATTCCAACCACGTGTCCAGCAGTTAAAGCAACAGACTTTAATAAAACAATCCTCTCAATCTTCTGAGCTCTCGAAAGCACAAATCAAACAGATCCTTATGGGAGACACAGAAAAGCGATTATTTGCTGAGTTTGTGTAATTACCTGATAAGTCTGTTCTCCTTCAATCTAGTCTAGCCCGACCCTCCAAGCACAACAATTAATCAGTCTCTCCTGAGAAACAGACGTTACGACAACAACCGGTTGTTTGTTAGCTTAACACAAAAACTGCATTATTGAACATGGAAGCCATTAGATCCATTAGCAGTATGAATGTTTCTCAGGGAACCCATCATAATATAGACACAGAGGTGAGGCTGTGGTCTATCTTTGATATTTATAGTGTAATAAGTATGGTGGAGGTGGAGGAAATGAGCAGGAGCCCCAGATGAGTGTGTGATCAGCCCAGTGGATCGATGGAGAATGTGGCTGGAATCAGACTGGAGCGCTCAGAGCTGCTGAACACACACACACACACACACACACACACACACACACACACACTGATTGGGTCGCTCCAGATGAACACAGGTCTTCAGCAGCAGGACGCAAATGGAAAGGATCTATTCACATCTAGCTGTTTCCCTAAACTCTGTTCAAGAGAGAAAAATACATGATCTTTTCATGATATTTCTGATCACCAAGGAGTTTTCCTACACTTTGCATTTATTTTATTTTTTCACTTTTATTTTGATTTAGCCTTCATATTTTGAATTACAAAAATATTGTTTTAACCTACATGAAACCTGCATACTTACATAGGACAAGTTAATTGGAAAATCAATGGGAATAGAATAGAATAGAAAAAGTTCTAGAATCTCTGTAACCTTATATAGGAAAAAGTGGTTTGGGGAAAATGGATGTTGATTAAAAGTAGAATAGAATAGAATAGAATAACATTACATAGGGCGAGTAGTTTGGTAAATGGACTGAGAATAGAATAGAATAGAAAAAGTTCCAGAATCTTTGTAACCTTATATAGGACAAGTGGTTTTGAAGAACAGAACAGAATAATAGGCTCCAGCATCTCTCCAACCTTACATAGAACAAGCGGTTTAGAAAATGGACTAAGAATAGAATAGAATAGGTTCTAGCATCTCTGCAACCTTACATGGGAAAAGTGGTTTGGGAAAATTGATGTTGATTAGAATAGAGTTAATATGATATAATAGACTCCAGAATTGCGTATGGCATAACATAATGTGCGAAGATATGTCAGAAGTCATTTGCTAACTCTTTATTTCGATGGTCCACTTCAGACATTCTACTAACTATAAATAACTTTGCAACTACATGTGAACTCATTAACCCTACTAATAAACTTAATACTAGTAGAAACTATTCTACAATAGCCATAACACCGTAACCTATCAGTCTACTAACGCACTAATGACTGGTCATTGACATGTAGTTGCAACTTTACTTACAGTTAGAACGATGTCTAATGTGGACTATTGAAATAAAGCGTAACCAAATATGTGGTTGTTTGCATACTTCCACTCGACATTTGAGCTACATATTGTAATTTAATACTTAAAAAAACAACCTTAACCCAAGGATAAGCAATGGTAATAATCCTTTAAATAAATAGATGAGTGACAACACAAAATCTTCCGATATGTCATTGCGTGAACAACATATCCACAGTCAAATCCCACGTGTATTCACAACTATATAGTGATGTATGCTGTGTAAATGAAAGCACTTGAGATTATGTTGCAGCTGTGGTAACCGAAGAGTGGTGGGTGTGAACATGTGCGAATAAGCCTGAAAAGGTGATGTTAACACCAATTAAAACTGCAGGTTGAGCATGATGATCTGAGAGAAGAGGCCGCGGTGTCTGACAAGCTGGACAGAACTCTGACCTTTATTACAGCTCTGTTTTTAGAAGCCACTATCTGTGCAGATTTCACCGTGACCTGTGTAGAAAGGTTAGAACCGACAGCCAGCCTTCTACATTATGTTTGCTGTCACAAATAGTGATGTACTCTTCTGTTCAAATGTTGTCTTTGAAAGAAGTCTCTTCTGCACACTCAGATGGCAATTATTTGATAAAAAATACAGTGAAAGCAGTAATATTGGGAAAAATTGCTTGTGCTTTTTGACATTTACATTTATCAGACACTTTTATCCAAAGCGACTTGCATCAAGAAACACATTGACATTCTAATCAGTTCCTGCTTTCCCTGGGAATCGAACCCATTACTTTGGCGTTGCAAGTGCCACACTCTACTGTTTGAGCAACAGGAAAGAATGTTGCTCAAACATTCATTTTTTAACATTCATTTACACGACAATAGCGTTTTAGGAACGTTTTTCAAAACTACTGTTATCATCTCTGTGTAAACTACAAAAATGCATTTTTTGGGAAATGTTGATGTCATGCATTTTACATGTTAAGTCTATAGTAGTATTGTAGGTGGACTCAAGCTGAGTGTGATCCATGTGCGATTTATTAAAACAAAGCAAGTTCAGAGTACAGACAGGTGAGAGTCGAAATACCAGGACAGACAACAATATCAGAGGAAGAGCAGTAAACTTACTTAACAGGCAGAGGATCAGGGCAGGCAGCAAACAGCAATAGAAGCAATCCAGGCAAAAACAAGTGGTTACACAGGCGGCGAAGAATCATACAAGATAATCCACAGTGGAGTCAAACACAGGCAGAACAACACTGAGAAAATAATGTTCAGAGATGTAGCCAGGGCAAACAAGACTTGAGTGATCACACACACGTTTAAATAGTCTGATTGATGTCCAGTCCAGTTGTGTGGGCTCTTGGGAAATGTAGTCCAATACTAAATGCAAGTACTCAGGTGGGTCTATTGAGGAATCATCACTGGTGTTTGTGGCGTGTAGTGTTTCTTTTTACAAAGTGGCAGTGCCAACTACTGGCCTGGCATGAATAATACAGCGATTGTAGTCGTTAACACAGATTCGACAGGGATCATTTGGACAACCTTGTCGTCTTTATGCACAAAAACATACTTTTTGAAGATTAAACTGCTTAATCTCAAACTTTTAAACACTAGTGCAAATATGTAAAATATACAGTGGTCTCAAAAAGTGTTTGGACATCTAAGCCACATTTATCGAGCGTCATTGAATTATATCAAATGTTATCGGCAAACAAATGAGTATCCAAAACAAGCTCAAATACTTACTAATACTACTCATTTTAACAAGGACACATATTTTCATCTAAATATTATTTATTAAGTTGATATCCTACCACTAGAATTACAAAACGTTGCTATGCAACAAAAAATATTTAATTGGCTTTATATTGTACTCTGTGTAAGGGCAATAAAGTTCAATTTAATCTAATAATGATTTGTTATGGTGCATGTAAAATCTAGATTATGTTATATTGTAATGCACATTTATTTAAATGTTACAAAAACAATCTTGCATTCATTTTATCATCCCTATTATGAAAGTTATTTGAGTGATTATTTAAACAGTGGATCAAAAAAGACAGGGTTTTCATGTAAAGTTGTAAACTGGTTGTCGAATGGTTCCCAGAATTTGGAAGTTTAGGGAAACGTTCTCTTAAACATCGTTCACAACCTAAAACAACCTTGCTATTATGACGAAAAAAAAAGCTCTGTTTTGCGAAGGGGGATATTCCGAAAACCAAAAAGTAGTTATTTTGAAACATGGTGATCAGATGTTTTGTGTCAGCTTTAATGATATCATGGGATAACAGCTGGAACTCTGCACTGACCAATCAAAAGCCAGAAACAGACCTATCCATTTCCCAAAGTCCAAAAAGCAGATATTTCTCAAATCTATGACACATGACTTAAGCGATGTTAGTTTACGCCAGTGCTTCTCAATTATTTTCTGTCGCGCCCCCCCCTAGGAAGAAGTAAACATTTCGCGCGGGCCCCCCCTCCCCCTATTTTGGAACTTTCGCTTTATTGTTTCCATGGCAACGTGTCATGCTTGTCACGTGATAGACCGCAGTCACAAAAAGCGCTGTTTGATAGATGTTTCACATTTATTTAGTTTTTTCTTTTTTATTCAAAATAGTCACTAACTTGTTGGCTCTGTTATCAACTACCTGATATTCAGATTCTCAGATATGTGGAAGTGAATGTTTGTCGCTTAAAAACCTTTATAATGATCAAGTTCTCTGAGCGCGTCTTTTTATGATCAGTGCCAGATAGCACGTGAAAACACGTGTGAATTTAGCGATTGATCACGTGACACATGAACGCGTGTGATCGTACACATCAACGGGTGAAGGGTTTGTTATCTGAACTTCATATCTGCTGCTCTTGTTCAGTGCAAGAAAACCTACTCCCTGACAAAAAAAGCATGTTCCCCACGGTCATGCGCGCCCCCCCTGGCATCCCTCCCCTGGGGGGGCGCGCCCCACTATTTGAGAACCACTGGTTTACGCCCTTGAGCAACACCATAGATGAGGTGTTAGTGTAATCAAAATGGACAATTGTTGTTTTGTTTTGTATTTGTATGGAATATTGTAGCGTTTGCTATAAAGTAATTAAAAGTAAATGTATTAATCCATGCTTATTTTTTTTCCAATTCATGAGTCTCATAATAATCTTTACTAATGTTTACTGACAAGCTGTCATTCACATACGATCCACCAATAGCAAACCACCTTTATCCAACCATCCAATCAATTACCCAGGGACAAAATCAAGCCCCTCCCTACATTTATTGTTGTTCGTGAAGCGAATATACGTCGCAATAGGGAAGAAAAAACGATCGCAACTTCCGTTAGATCCCGGATTTAAGGGGAGAAAGTGATTTTAAAACTAAAATGTAATAACTTTAAAAATGATCTGCTGTAAAGGGCAGTGTAATGCTACTGTAAAACAAACTCTTGTGAAAAGAAGTGTGCTTAATTGTGTTTAAAAGTGTACTTTTTAAATATTTCAAATCGTAAAAGTATACTTTTTAAAAAATTGCACTTGCGGATATTATAATTAAAATGAAATGCCGGTTAAGTGCACTTAGAGAATGCACTTTATTTACAATACCGGTATTTCTTAACATATTTAAGCACACTTATTAAAAACGCGCTTTGTAATAGTGTCTAATTAAGTTCTACTTAAACACATTTTAAATAATTATGATTTTATAGTGTTTTACATAAGTGCACTTATTTTGATGCATTGCCTAATAAACTAAAGCTCATGTAAAGTAATTGATTTTAATTTCAACTTAAGTGAGTTTGTCTTCATTCAAGTTCTCTCACGTGTTTCATTAAGTTCATCTTGTCAATCAGCTTGTTAATTATCTCATTAGTTTCCTTTATTTGGTCTGTATTTATACTCCCTTAATCTCAGTCTGTTCTTGTTTGTTCACAGATTTTAAGACTAAAAACTGTTCCCTTGAATTCTCCTTCATCTTGCTCTTGCTTCATTCAGCCGAACACGACACTGTTGTTATTTGCAATTACAGTATATTTTAGTTCCCCATAATTTCTTGTCAGTACATTGAGCAGTAACTTTATATTTTAAAGATACATAGATGTATTTAAGTCCCACTTAAGTGCTTTACAAAGTTCAACTAACTGAATTTAATATGAACAACTGAAATCTATTACATATATTATGCATTTAGTTAGTCGAAAACCTTAAATTCACACTTAAGTGTGTTCTTTAAAATTATATTATCTGTGTAACGTGTACACTTTAATAAAATAAAAGGTGTGTGAGCGTGATTTTACTAAGCATAGTAAGTTCAACTGTAGGGGAATTTACAGTTAAGACCCGAGGACCAGATATGTTGAATGAAGACCAGGAGTCAGAAGTGCAGTCAATAGAAGAAATTTTAGTGAAGTTTAGTTTGCAGTTTCATCAGCAGAAGCTTCAGGTCTCACAAGGAGTTCGTAGGCCGCCCCACATACAATAACATTGTTACAGCAATTATACTCTAACAGAGGGTGCTAACTACGTCAATGATGACGTTTAAATGATTCTGATTGGCTAAAAAAAGAAAGAAAGAAATAAAGAAAGAAAGAAAGAAAGAAAGAAAGAAAGAAAGAAAGAAAAACAAAACTAGTAATTTTCCACACAAGAGCACAGTCTGAAGCATATCTTCGTTGATCACGTGGTTGACGGGTTCGTGACGTGGCTTGTCGAGAACAACAAGTTTTATGGTGCCAGCTAATCACCTCACCAATACAGACCATATTAACACACACACACACATACAGCTTCTCCAAGGCTGAACTCGGCTCAGGCTTCAACTCTCAACCAAAACATTCTGATAACATTCTCTATCTGTTGAGAAGTGCTGACAATATTCATCCTTACTCAATGGAAAACTACAGAGAAGTAAAGAAAGTTTTTAACTAAATAAAAATCCCTAACTTGATTATAAATCACTCTTTACAAATCATCCAAATCAGAAAGGAAAATAACATATGAAAAATAAGACAAAGAAGCATATGAAAAATAAGAAAAAGAAAAGGATATAGGTATAAATAGGAAAAATAAAATAATATATATTCAAGCGGCAATGGATTTCCGAATAGTATCTTTCACAACATTCATGCCAACCTAAACCAGGCAGTATTGTGCTCCATGATTCAACCAATATTCATATCAAGCCAATTCACTCTGATTTGAAGGAAAAGTATGTGTGGTTATTGTCTGGGATCCGTACGTAGATGTCGATTCAGGAGCCCAATCATTGCTTAAATTATATTTTTTACCTGTTTCACCTTGATAAAGTGTGATTTAATCTGTATAGTGTGTGACTTGTTTCCTCTGTGAGCAGACGAAAGATCTGAGAGCTGTGAAATTAAAATGATTTTGCCTAAAGGGAAATTTGCTTTGCTCGTGGATTTTGCTGCCACCCACAGGCGACATGAAGTATTACAGGCTCTGATTGGACCATTGTGATTGTAAAAGAAAAAAATCTAATTATTTTATATAAAGAAACTTTATTATTTTACTTGTTTCTATTACACTTGTTTTGCTTAGTCCAACATCTGAAAGCTACACTATCAAATCAAGGTTAAATAACTTTATATTACTCCATTAATTTTTCTGAATATGTTCAAAAGTAATGTGTTCCTGTGATTAAAGCTGAATTTTCACATGATCCTTCAGAAATTATTCTAATATGATGCTTGTTTGCCTGGAAACCGTGAGCCATTTCCTGGATCCACTGTAGTTAAAAAAAACAGCATTCATTTGAAATACAAATCTTCTAATGCTTTTACTCTGATTTTTGGTTCATATAATCTTGAGTCCAAAAACCACAATTTGCTTTTTAAAGAACAGCATGAATAAAACTGCCATCCTTTGGTCTAAAACTCAGAAAGATGAGCGCAATCGTTCTATTCAACATTTGTTACAAAGAAGAAATCAATCGGTAAACGTCTGACCCGAAGTGAAAATGTTTAATAGGTTTTACGAAAAAGATCCTTAGGTTGACATTTCAAACGCTTGCTTAACACCCGCTATGATATGCAACAGAAACACACAACTTGAAATCTTCTAGTACAGCATTTTATTAGGCACAAGGTTTACAGTAACGCCCTCTCTCTGAGAGATTGACCTGACCTGGGATCAGTTCCAGATTCACTCCAGTTAAACATCATCATCATCACATGACCTGAGCTCAGGCAACACCAGATTCTGGGATCGAACAGTGTTCGTTGGCGGAACAGATTTACGTTTGGTTACTGATGACGTCTCATTGCATTTCCCTTTTCGTTACAGATTAACTGCGGTGTGTTTCGGCTAGAGCGCGACCGGCACTGATCTCCCAGCTGCGGTCACTGCAGTAACGGATACACGCGGTCGAAGTGGCCCAGGTTCTGGCAGGACTTGAGCCAGCGCTGTACGTTCGGCGGCGCGGAGCCGGTCTGCCCGGCCTGCAGGACGCAACAGGCGCACACCACGTCGGCCAGGGAGAACTCCTCGCCCAGAAGCCACGCCGACCGTCCCAGAGCCCCGTTTAGAGAGCGGAGCACGGCCGCGCGCTCTTTACTGCCGCCCTCGGCCAGCTGGAAAACGGCCGTGTCGATCCAGCTGTCCATCTGCGTGGCGGCGACCGGGTCCTGCGGTTCAGCTCCCAGAAGACGGAAGAGGAAGCGCGCCACGTTGGCCTCGCCCTCGATCGGGCACATGCTCTGCGTGCTGAACTTCATCTGCAGCTTCGACACTGAAACAAACCACAACATGCAACGTCAACGGTCAGTTCTGCAGCTACATGCTTTATAACTACATATATAAAGCTCATGGATCATATACAATTAAGGGAATTACTTTTTTTTTTTCAAAAACGTTGGTTCTAGTTTAAAAAGTGTTTTACTAGGGTATTTTTTCATAGGATAAATGATATCACTTTACAATAAGATTTCATTTGACATAATACTACTACATTCCTTAACATTTAGCTTTCCTGTGGCAGGAGAGAGCAGTGCTTGCAACAGCAAGGTCATGGGTTCGATTCCCAGGGAAAGCAAGAACTGATTTGAATATCAATGTGTTTCTTGAATGCAATGCAAGTCGCTTTAGACAGCAGAACTCTTGAACGGTAGTAGTTTTGTAATATTAAGTTCACTTTAGGTTTTCATGAAAATCATGTTTACAGAGAAAATGGATGAGGTATTTATTTCCAGAACTGTATTGAAATGTATGATGGAAACCCAATATCCCACTGCACTGCAACATGAAGGATGTAGCCCTGAAATGTTGGAAAGTTAATCACTGAAAACCAAGAGTCTTTAGGCATTTTAAGTGGCACCCCCACTATCCCCACTAAAGCTATTGCTTTCTTTTCAAGCGTATTGGTTTTGGCCTCATTCCTAGTCGTAGTCTTCACACATCCAGAGGAGCGTTAAGCAGATCGGTTTCTCTCTGGTTATACAAGAGAACCATGATTCCTTGCGGCTACATGTTCTGAAAAATCCTTAAAGGATCACCTCAAAAAATTATGATCCCATGATTTACTCGCCCTCAAGCTATCCTAGGTGTATAAGACATGATCAGTTATAGTAATACCTTGAGATACGAGTGTCCCGACATACAAGATGCGAGCAAGCTTTCGAGCAAAGGTTTTGCTTTGAGATACGAGTAAATATTTGAGATACGAGCAGCTTACAGACGGCGACGCTAGAGGTGTTCAGCACTCGGAGCAGCTCAAGCGCCTCATTTATGGGCAAATTGCATATGATCTCCACTAGAGGCAGCTTGGTTTTACAGCGGGGGTTACCGGGGGCAACGAGTGATTCACCAGTATTACGCTGGGAGCAGCACGAGTTATGAGTGTTCAATAATAATAAATATGAGCTTCTGAGTCTATCCAATACACAACACGGGAAGAAACACTACACTTCCATAATGTGTTTGCATTATCTTTATCCTTCCCTCCTCCTCCGCACATACTGTCATTAGCTGCTACTGTATCGTCTGTCTCTAAGGCAAGAAGTCATAATTAAAACCACATTTTACTTTATATCACAGAATCCTTATATACTATAATTTTGTGTGTGTGTCTCTATAGCAACTAAAAACATGTTTTTTCCATTGTTATTAGCACTAATAAGGGAGTTTTTTAGAGGGCCGGAACGGATTAATTACTTTTCTGTTATTTCTTATGGGAAAAATTATTTGAGATACGAGCAATTCGAGTAACGAGCTCGTCCTAGAATGGATTATGCTCGTATCTCAAGGCATTGCTATATATTAAAAACATCCGGGCTTCTCCAAGCGTTGAGCGTGAATGAGATTTTGAATATAACTCAGATTGTGTTTGGCTGAAAGAAGAAAGTCATATCCATCTAGGACGGCTTGAGGATGGCGAGTAAATCACTGGATCTTCTCATTTTTGCGTGAACTGACCCTTTAACACATGCACTCTTTTGCACCCGCTCACCATCTTTCCATATGAGAGTGAAGCCCAGCTGAAAGCGATCGCGGGCGTAGCTGTCTGTGTGTCGTGGGCCCAGGCAGGACATGAGCGGGGGGGGCACGGCGGGCACTGAGGAGTGCAGATGCACGGTGGACAGCACCTGGTACCGCTGGCACAGCAGACCGTGAAGCACCAGCAGGGACAGAGGAGGACGGGCAGGGTTGGCGTTGATCACAATGTCCCTCAGCGCGCCCAGGTCCTGCAGGACAAAGAGGAACGCGTACATTCAGCCAGTCTGAAGACAGTGAGTACAGAGAGTTACTTGCTTTCAGATGCTGATCAAACTTTCAGCAGAATCAAGTTACAACAAGCTTCCTGTGTCTCTAACAGTAGAGAGTGGCGCTTGCAACACCAAGGTCATGGGTTCGATTCCCAGGGAAAACAACAACTGATTAAAATGTCAATGTGTTTCTTGAATGCAATGCAAGTCGCTTCGGATGAAAGCATCTGATAAATGCATGAATGTAAATGTACACCAGCTTGAAATGTAGTTCAGAGTCTGATGATGATCAGTTTTATAATGTTAAAAAATGTGACATTAAACCGAGACTAAATTTAACACTCATTGGTTGTGAGTGTGATGTTGTGGTTTACATCATCAAAGCGGGTTTCTGCCACGGAAATCTCAATTCGGACTCGTTTCCTTGCAACTTCAAGCTTATATCTCACTATTCTGACGGGTTTTTTCTCAGAAGTGAAAATGTTTTAGGGGAAAGTACCGAATTGTCAGATACAAACAAAAGTCAGAATTATTAATCTGTATTTGTGGCAGAAACAATTTTCCATATTGCATCCATCCACATTCAAATATCAATACACTGAGTTGGGGATGTGCGTTATTGACACACACAAAAAAAAAGTTCCCGAAATATTTTAGGGCTTATTTTTGATGATGATAATTAGA